>JAREIK010000253.1:858907-934022 GCA_029783825.1 Sapria himalayana | reverse complement strand
AGATACATAGATAGATAGATAGATAGATAGATATACAAATAGATAGATATAAAGATAGATAGGTAGATAGATTGAAAGATAGATATATAGATAGATAGAAAAATAATCATATTGACAGATAGATAAATGGAGAAATAGACATATAGACAAATAGATTAATAGAATAATTGATAGATAGATAGATAGGTAGATAGGTAGATAGATAGATAGATAGACAGACATATAGATAGATAGATTGTAAAATATATAGATAAACAAATAAGCAAATAGATAGATAAATAGACTTATAAAATGGCAAATAGAAAGACATGAAGGTATAGAGATTGATAGATAAATAGACAAATTGATAGATAGACAAATGTATAGATAGAAATATAGACAAATACATATACTAATTAATAGATAGATTCATATACAAATTTATAATTAGAATGATAGACAGTTGATAGATAGATTTATAGAAAGATTGATAGACAGATTGATAGATAGATTGATAAACAAATATATAGATAGATTTATACATATATTGATAGACATAGAGATAGAATGATAGATAGACACATAGATAGACAGAAAGATAGAAAGATAGATATATAGAAAGATATAAGATAGATAGACAGACAAATATATAGACAAATAGATAGACAGAAAGATAGAGAGAATGATAGACACAAAGATAGATATATAGATAGATAGATAGAGATAGATAGATAGATATATATATATATATATATATATATATATATATATAGATTTATTGAAAGAAAGAAAGAAAGATAGAAATATTGATAGACACATAAATAGATAGATGGACAGACAAACAGACATATAGATAGATAGCCAAATAGCCATACAGACAAAAAGTTAGATAAAATATAGACAAATATATTGACAAATAAATAGACATATAGAAAGATAGACAACCAGGTAGATAGTCAAGCACTTAAATAGTCAAGTATGTAGATAGATAGACACACAATCATATAGATAGACAATTAGATAGAAAAATAAAAATATAGGTAGACATATCGATAAATAGATAGATAAATAGATTGATAGACATATAGATAGATAGACAGATAGATATATAGACAGATAGATAAACAGATAGATAAACAATTAGATATATAGATTGAGAAATAAATAGATAGATATACTAATAGATAAATAGATTGATAGATAGAATAATAAATAGATTGATAGATAGAATAATAAATAGATTGATAGACAAATATATAGACATATAGATAGACAAATTGTTAGATAGATAGATAGATAGATATATAGATAGACTGATAGACAGATAGATATATAGATGGATAGAAAGATAGATAGATTCACAAACATATAGAAAGAAAGATAGATAGATAGACAAATAAATAGATAGATAGATTAATTGATTGATAGATAAATAGATTGATAGAAAGATTGATAGATAAACAGATTCATAGATAGAGAGATTGATTGATTGATTGATACATTGATATATATATAGAATGATAGATGGATAGAGATATAGATAGATAGATAGATAGAAAAATAGATAGACAGACAAATTGATTGATTAATAGATAGATAGATAGATTGATTGATATACACATTGATAGATAGATTAATAGACATATGTTTAGAAAGATTGGTAAACAAATAGAAATATAAATTGATAGGCAAATAGAAATATAGATATATAGACATATAGATATCCAGATAGATAGACAGATATATATATATATATACTTAGATAGATAGATAAATAGATAAAAATATATATAGATAGGTATATATATAGATATGAATAGATAGATAGAAAGATATAAAGATTGATAGAAAGACAGATAGATATACAGATTCATAGATACTTAGACATATTGATAGATATATGAATAAATAGATAGATAGGTAGATATATATACAGAAAGATAGTTAAAAAGATAGAAAATTAGATAGATTAATAGATATACTGTTAAAAGCTTAATAGATAAATACATTGATTGAAAAATAGATATAAATATAGATTGATAGATTGATAAATAGATAGAGAGACAGATATAGAGAAAGATAGTTATACAGAAAGATAGAAAGATATCCAGATATATAGACAAACAAAGAGATAGATAGATAAATAGATAGACAGAGAGATAGATAGACAGATAGATAGATAGATTTAGAGATATATAGGCAGATAGATAGGTAGATAAATAGAGAGATAAATAAATAGATATATGTATGTATGTATGTATGTATATAGATAGAATGAAAGAAAGATAGATAGATAGATAGACAAATAGATAAACGAATTGGTAGATAGATGGATAAATAAATATAGAGACAGATATAATAATAAATAGATAAATAGATAGATAGACATATAGATATTTAAATAGTTTGATATACAAAAAATACATAGATAGTCAGATAAATAGATAGTCAGATAGATAGACTAATAGTGAGACTGATAGATAGCTAGATAGATAGACAGATAGATATACATTTAGATAGATATATAGATAAATAGACATACTATTAGTTAGATATATAATTAAAAAGATAGATTGATAAACAGATAGATAGACAGACATAAAGATATAATGGTTGAAAGATAGACATATAGATAAATAGATAGATAAATAAATAGACAGACATATAGATAGTCAGATAAATAGATAGATAAACTGATAGATTGATAGATAGATATATTGATTGAATGAAAGATAAACAAACAGACAAATAGACAGATAGATATATGGATAGACAAATAGATAAACAAATAGATAGATAGATTAATAGATAGAATGATATAGAGATTGATAGATAGATTTATAGATAGACTAATAACTAGATTAATTGATATATGGATAGATAGACATAAAGATAAGCAGATAGATATACAAATAGATAAATATATGTCTATTGTTCTATATGTCTATTCATCTATCTATTTATTTATCGATCTGTCTGTCTGTCTGTCATTCTATAAATCTATCTATCTATCTTTCTATCTTTTTATCTAGTTATCTATCTATCTATCTATCTTTGTATCTATCTATCTATCAATCTATCCAAATGATTCTCAATCTAATCAATTTATCTATCTATTTGTCTATCTATCTATCTATCTATCTTTTTATCTATCTATTTGTCTATCTATTTATCTTTCAATCAATTTATCTATCTATTTGTCTATCTATCTATCTATCTATCTCTCTATCTATCTATCTCTGTGCTTTTTTATTAGTCTATATGTCTATAAGTGTATGTGTCTATCCATCTATATGTCTTTTTATTTATTTATATGTTTATCTATCTATATGTCTAATTATCTATTTACGTAGATATATGTCTATCTTTCTATCTATATATCTATCTATATATCTAACTTTGTATTAGTTTATTTGTCTATCTATCTATATATCTATTTTTCTATCTATCAATCTATCAATCTATGAATATATCTTTCTATTTATCTTTCTATCAATCTAATTCAGTAACTCACTAACAATAATTATGTCTAAATGTCTACCTATCTATTTATCTATATGTTTAACTATATAACTATCTTTTCTGTCTATTAGTCTATCATCTCACTTTCTATCTGTCTATATGTTCGTCTATCTACCTATTTATTTTTTATTATTTATCTATTTATTTGGTTATCTATATATATATCTATCTTTCAATCTATCTATCTAACTATCAAATATCTATAATCTATCAGTTTATAAGTCTATCTAATTATTCACTAATCTATCTATCTTTCTATTTTTCTTTAAATCTATCTATCTATCTAATTATCTATCTATTTGTCTATTTTGTTTATCTATCTATTTCACTATCTATTTATCTATCTTTCTTTCTTTCTATATGTCTATTTGTTTATCTATCTTTTTATCTATCTATCTATCTATTAGTCTATTTGTCTATCTATCAATATAACAATCTGTCAATCTATCTAACTATCTATCTATTTGTAAATCTATCTATTTGTTTATATATATATATATATATATATATATCTATTTTTCTATCTATCTATTTATATGTCAGTCTATCTATATATTTGTCTATCTATCTAAGCATCAATATATCAATCTCTATTTCTATATATTTTTCGATTTGTGTTTTTTCTATCTATCTATCTGTATATCTACTTATCTATATATCATTCATTCAATCAATCAATCTATCTAACTAAATAACAAACAAATTATCTATATATATATATATATTTCTCCATCTATCTACCTATTTAACTATCTTTTCTATCTTTCAGTCTATTAGTCTATCTATCTGTCAATATGTCTATCTATCTACATGTTTATTTGTCTAATGTCTATCTATTTATTTTATTATATATCCATATGTCTATCTTTCAATTTGTTTATCTATCTATTTATCTATCTATATATCTATATATTTTTATATTTGTCTATCTTGGTATCTATCTATATGTCTATCTGCTTATCTATCTAACTATCAAATGTATATATATATATATATGTCTAAATGTCTATCTGTCAATCTATTTAATAGTTTATATATCTATTTATCTTTGTGTCTATCTATCTAACTATTTAACTACCTATTATTCTTTTGTCTAATTGCTATTTTTCTATTTATTTATGTCTCTATATGTCTATATTTATATCTAATTATCTTTCTATTTGTCTATTCGTTTGTATATCTATATATTATATGTTTGTTTATCTTTCTATCTATTTATCTATTGATCTGTATATCTATCTATATTTTTATTTGTATCTTTGTCTATCTCTCTATGTTTTTATGTGTTTATATTTATATCTATCTATCTATGTGTCTATCTGTCTCTTTATCTATCTATTTGTCTATCTATCTCTTTATCTATCTATTTGTCTACCTATGTTTCTATCTATCTATCTATATATTTATCTATCTACCTATCTTTCTATCTATCTTTTTTTGTATCTATCTATCAATTTATATATCTAACAACCTGTCTATCTGTGTGTCTATCTATCTATCTATCTATTTATCTATGTGTCTCTATGTCTATCTATCTACATGTTTATCTTTATATATGTCTATCTATATATATGTCTATTTTACTATCTATCTATAAATTTATTTTACTATATATTTGTCTATCTTTCTATTTATCTATATATTTATATGTCTATCTATCAATTTATTTATATATCTATCTACATATCTCATTATCTATCTATCTGTCTGTGTATATGTTTATCTATTGATTTGTATATTTGTCTAAGTGTCAATCTATCTATTTAAGTAACTATGTATCTTTCTCCTTTTCTATCTTACTACGTAACTATCTTTCTATCTATCAGTTTATCATTCTACCTATCAATCTTTCTAGCTATATATCTATATCTCCATCTATCTGTGTGTCTAATTGTCTAGCTGTATATCTATATATATGTTTACTTATCTAACTATCCAACTATCTATCAGTCTATCAGTCTATCCATTTATAAGTCTATCTATCTAATTACTCATCCATCTATCTTTCTATATTTCTATCTGCCTATCTATCTATCTATTTATCAGTCTATTTTTCTATCTATCTATCTTTTTATATGTCTCTTTGTCTATCTATCTATCTGATTATTTGTCTGTCAAAATGTCGATCAATATATCTATCTATATTTCTGTCTTTCTATCTTTTTATATATTAGTCTATGTGTCAATCTATCTATCTATTTATCTATCGATCTATCTAACTAACTAACTATCTATCTATCTATCTATTTTTTTAATCTATCTATTAGTCTATCTATATATCTATCTATTTATATGTTTGTTTATCTATCTATATATCTATCTATCTATATATTTGTCATTTTATCTAAGTGTCTATTTATCTATCTCTATTTCTATTTATTTGTCTATTTGTATTTTTGCCTATACGTATATCTATATATCTATCTAATGGTCTATTTGTCTATCTATCTATTTATCTATTTGTCTAACTATTTAACAATATTTTCTTTATATTATTCAACTAGTCTATCTATCTATCTGTTAATATGTATATCTATCTACATGTTTATTTATCTATTGCTTATCTATTTATTTTATTATCTATCTATTTGTTTATTTGTCTATCTTTCTATCTATCTATATGTCTATCTATCTATCTTCCTAACTATCTATCTACCAATCTCTATATATGTCCAAATGTCTAACTATCAATATATTTAATAATCTATCAATCTATTTATCTAAGTGTATATCTATCAAACTATATAACTTTTTATTAGTCAATTAGTGTAATTGTCTATCTATGTATCTATATATTTATTTATGTCTATCTGTAAATAATGTGTCTATCTATATATCTGTCTATTTATCTATCTGTCTATCTATATATTTATCTTATGTTTGTTTATCTATCTATTTTACTATCGAACTGTATATATATCCATCTATCTATTTCTCACTTTGTCTCTCTCTATCTTTTTATATGTCTATCTATCTATATCTCTATCTATCTATCTATCTATTTGTCTATCCATCTATCTATTTTTCTATCTATCTATCTATCTATCTGCTTGTCTATCTATCTATTTATCTGTCTATATGTTTATCTATCTATTTATCTATATGTTTATCTATCTATCTATCTATCTATCTATTTTTATATATGTTTATGTTTAAATCAATGTATCTATGTAACTATCTATTTTGTATTTGTCTATCTATCTTACTATATGACTATCTTTCTATCTATCAGTCTATTAGTCTATTTATCAATCAATCTATCTACCTGTCTATATGTCTAATTACTATTTGTCTATATATCTATCTATCTATTTATTTAATCCAATGATCAATTAGTCTATCAGTTTATCAATCTATCAGTTTATAAGTCTATCTTTCTATATTCATATCTATCTTTCTATTTTTCTATCAGTCTATTTATCAATCTATTTATTTATCTATCTGTCTATTTCTTTATCTATCAGCCTATCTATCTATCCTTCTATATGTTTATTTGTCTATCTATCTATATGTTTATTTGTTAGTTTGTCTATCTCTATATCTAACTATCTATTAATCTGTCTATTAATAAATCTATCTATCTATCATTATATATATCATTTGTCTATCAATCTATTTGTCTATCTATAATTTTATCTATTTGTCGATCTATCTAATTATATATCTATCTATCTATTTGTTAATCTATATATTTTTCTATCTATATATCTATCTATTTATCTTTTTTTATGTCTATCTTTCTATCATCTATCTATCTATTTATCAAATTATTTTTCTATCTATCTTAGTATCTATTATCTATCTCATTTTCTTTCTATTTGTCTATTTGTTTTTTTTCTATCCATTTATTTGTATATTTGTTTATCTATCTATCATTCAATCAATCAATCATTCTATCTATCTAATTATCTATCTGTAAAAATGTCTATCAAACAATAAATCAATCTTTTGATCTACACTACAAAAAAATGTCAATTTAGGCAAGGAAATTTAGCTAGGGAAAAAATTTCTACCTAATTAGCGAGGGATTAGCTAAGGAATAACAATGATTTTTGATTTTACATTAAATTAAAATTATGTGACAGATTAGTGACGGGTTAGAGATGGAAATGTTGGAATGAAAATTTTCCATCGCTAAAATTATAGTGGATATTTCGCGCAAAGAAAAGTGGGAACTTTAGCATTGGACTTTGCGATGGAATTTCCCTAGCTAATTAAAACGAGGCAAAACCTTTCGCTAAATAATTATCTAAATTTATCTTTTTATGATTTAATATATAATTGGAAGTGATAATTCCTTTAATGTTTATTTTCTCAAAATATATGCATTTAGCTATGAATCTTTCTTTAGCTATTTGGGCTAGTGATAATTTCCATCACTAATCTTTAATGATATTTTTTAATACATTATTTATTTTAATATTTATATAATTTTCTATATTAAAGGTATGTCATGGTCTATAGATGAGCGATCCTTGAAAGACACAATCTCCTCATATAATAATAAAAATATGATATTATAAATAAAAAAATTAATAAATATATAAATACAAATAAAAATTTATATTAAATATGCCTAAAATTACTATTTTTTGATTATTTAATTTATAAAAAATTATAATTAATTTTTTTTGAAATATTAATTTATGATATTTAAGATTTTGTATTAAAAAACATTATTTAATTAATTATATAATTATAAAATTTTTTAATATATTTAAAATTATAAATAAACATAAATAAAAATTATTACTAATAAAAAACTAAAATAAAAAATTGTTTAATTAAATAAAAAAATTTATAAAAATATATGGATAAATGAATAAACAATTAAATATTTATACAAATAAAATTTAAAAATAATATTTCTATGATGGTACGAATTTTTTAAAAATATAATGACTAAAAGATTTGAAAATTTTGATTTATAAAAAAATTTTCAAATTTTTGATAAAATTTAAAAGAAAATAATTTGATATTTTTATTTTAATACATAGATGTTTTAAATAAATCAAAAAAATTTGATCATTTAAAAAATAAATAGTTCAGTGTGGTTATAAAATGAACACTTCAAAGATTAAAATATAAAATGACTAAAAGATTCAAATTCTATGCCTTTATAATAGTATCATATTATATTAATAAATTATAAATTAAATTCTTATAAATTTATAACCATATTATATATATATATATATATATATATATATATATATATATATATATATATATATATATATATATGAATACTTTATTATTATATAATATTATTTTATTTATTTATGAAATAATATCATTTATGGTTAATAAAAAATATTTCATATATTTTATTTAAATTATTTATTTTTTATAATTTTTGTTTACTCTTATATTTTTGTATCTTTATTTTCTATATATTTACATCTAGTTTAGTATTTATATATAGTTTCCTTGAAAAAAAATGCAAAGGCAATAAGCAATTAACATTTTTTCTATCTTTCAACGACGAAGAGAGGAGAAGCGAAACATAATTACTAGAGCAACCTACAAAATCTACCTCTTCTTGTTACTAAGTAATATTATCATTGTTCTTCTCCTTTGGAATGCTATATAAATATCTATGCCTCTCTCAATTTGATTACAACTGGTAGATTTTCATTTTTATAGAAAATTCGGGTATAAATTTTTCTCCCAATTTTCCTTTTTTTTAATTCTATTTTCATATCACTTATATAATTTTGACTCTACACCATTAATTAAACGATAAATGGTCAGTATAAACTTTTTTCTTTTATTGTTTAAATTTTTAGGTTTTTATTTATTTCAAATACTAAATGTTTGTATATTGTTTTTTCCTTCTGTAACTTATGAAAATAAATAATTCTTGATGATTTCTGATTTTGTAACTCAAGAAAAAACAAACTTAATGTTTATGGGTTCTATTTTTGTTGTCTCCAAAATTATTATAAATAGATAACATTAAATATAAACTTGTATATATTAATATAATCATATGACATTATATATAAATAGCTATACATATGTTTATATAAACATATAATGCTATATATAAATATTTATACATATGTATTAATGTTTATAAATATCTATAGAACATTTACATAAAACTAACCATTTATATAATTTTTTATATATCAATTTTATAACATATAAAATGTTTATACATTTTTATAAACATTTATATAACATTTTAATTTTTACTTTAATATATAATATTTATAATGTTTATATAAATGTGATATATATACTATATAATATTTATAAAAGTATTACATATATATAATTATATATATGTAACATTTATAAAAATATTGTAAACATAAATATTATATCTAAACACTTGTATAATTATATAATCATATGCCAATATATATAAAAATATTAATAACTATATTTATAATTATGTAAACTATTTTCATAATTATATTTATAACTATACATAACTATTTTTTTAACTATATAATAATTTATAACTATATGTATAATTCTATATAAATATATTTCTAACAAAATATATTATATATATAATAATATTTAACTATATATAATTGTATTTTACTAAATGCATAACTACAAAAACATTATATATAATTATATCTTATCTACATACATATTTATAACTATATGTGTATAACTATATATAAATGAATAAATATATATACCTACATGCGTAAATATAAGTATAACTATATGTGTACCTATATGTATAACCACATGTAATTTTATTTAATATTACATGTATAACAACATATAACATTATGCTTAACCACATGTGTATAACTATATATAAATATTTGTATAACTATGTAACATTATATATAATTAAATATAACTGTATTTGTAACTATGTATACATATATGTATACATATATGTAAATCCTATATATTAGTTTATAACTTTGTATACATTTATATATAACTACATATAACTACTTATATGAAAAATTTTATATATAATTATATGTTTAACTATATATAACTCTATTTTTAACTATATATACTATAGGCATAAACATAAACTATAAATAATTGTATTTGCCTAAATGTATAACTAAAAAAACATTATACATAACTATATAAAAATATATAATTAAAAACATTTATTTAATATACATTTTTATATATTAGTATATAAAAATGTATTTTACTATATCTATACCTATAGATAACTATATGTACACATATATAAAAATATATGAAAAAATATATATGCCTACATGTATAAATATAAGTATAACTATATGTGTAACTATATGTATAACCATATATAACTATATTTATAATTACTGTATAACTACATACAACATTATGTTTAACTATATGTGTATAAATATTTATATATATTTGTATAACTATATAAAACTTTATATAATAAAATATAACTAAATGAGGCATGCTTCTTTATCATAACAATTTTTTTGTAGCTTATGGAGATTGAATTTACAACCTCCAAGGAGACGCACATCTATCTCAAGAATTAGTGAATCTAGCCTTTGGTTTTTGATGTGTGAATACACACACACACACACACACACACATTTATTTGATGTTTCTAATATATATATAGTTTTTATATATAAAAATAATATTTATATATTGTTTTTTGTGTGTAGATAAATATATTTTATTGAAAACATGTGGAATAATGTTAAAAAATATTGATTAATATCCAAGATCTATTAAAAACATTAATAAAATTGAGACATTAATATTAACAAACATATCAAACATCATTGAACTTAATTGAATTTTAATTTAAACTATTTATTCATATTAAAAAATGTGTCACATTTAAAAAAATTGTAATAAATAAAATTAAATATAAATCATCAATAAATATGGAATACATTTTTATATCTTTAGAATGCATTAAAACACTTAGTTTTTGTTATTCTAATTGAATTTTTAGTATTATCAAATATTATTACTAATAAATGAGAGTTGTTAAAATATTATCATATGTTTATTAAATAATTATTGTAATGCATTAGAATACAACAACAATATTATTTTATCAATTTTTATAGTCTCCGATTAAAATTAAATAACGTAGTGCATTTTTATTTAGACCATCCACAAGAACATTGTAACTGCTAAGGGTGTGTTTTGATTTTGCTATTTGTTATTTTGAAATTCTTCTTCTACCTTAACTATTATCGTATATTTTTTTTCCGTTGAAATTATATAGTAGATATTTGCATCTAAATGTTATCTTGTAAAGTGAAGTTATTACCACACGTATATATATGACCGATGATCCTCCTCATGCACTTGATTTTAATCTTTATGTTCGTAGTAAATCATTACAAGTACTAAAATCATTAATCACCTATATATAAGTCATGGTTATATCTATAATTTTTACTAAATTAATAATTTTTCATCCATCGTATTTATTAGGTATTAATTGAGGTGTATGTAAGTTTTAATTACCAAACTATTATTTGATTGTAGTTTTTTAATAAATAATGTTAATGTTAATGTCTATAATTTTTTGTATATCTAATAAGTTTAAATTTGTAAGACTAAGAATCTAAAATTATAGTTTGCTTCACATCTATGTTTTCTAGTTGAATACTTTGTATGTTATGTTTTCAATTCCAAATATGTTTTTGTTCATGTCTAGATTCTTCATTAATTCATTCACCAAGAGTTCTTGGAGTTGGATCTCGATTCCATTAATTTATTCTTTCTTTTTTATTTTAAAATTCAAAGATTGAGTAGAATCACAATAAAAATTGTGTTATTTGTTCTACATTGAAAGGTGAGAAGCTTACTCCTTTAAAATTTCAATTTATTTTTTTTTGCTTTCCTTTCTTGACTATTCATTTATTTTGCTCCCTTCATCGAGTAATAGTGTGATATCTATTTATCTTAAACATGCTAAAAAATGCTTTATCTATTAATGCAGATTCTATAAACGCATTGCCTCGATATTCACAATATTTAATCTTTAAATAATCATCTATAAGTAATTATATTTTATTATTAGTATATTTTGAAGTAATTATATGTTTCTTTCAAAATAATGATTGAGCATTATTCTTTGTAAATAAAACAGGGCAAAATGAGTTCAAATCGTCAGTAGATGTACAAAAGGTTTATGAATGGAATTTTGAATCAAGGATTTTTGAGTCGGCTTGAAACTTTCATCAACTTTGCATGTAGTCAAATGAGATTGATGGATGTAGAAAAAATTAAGTGTCCATATAATAACTGGAAGTGTCAGAATATCCCTTTTTGTGATGTAAACACTATAAGATACCATTCGGCTAAATATGGCTTTGTACCAAATTATTTTGTTTGGATTTATCATGCGGAAATTACAATGGCTATGAACATTGACCAAAATATGGGTATTGAATCATTTGTAAGTGGTGAAGACGCATCAAACACATACCATAGAATAGTCATGGAAGCTGCTGGTGCTGACTTTAATATGGATGTGAGACACACGAATAAATTTTGATTCAAAGCCTTCAGACACTATCAAGGTCCTTCCTATGGATGGGTTCCATCTTTACCGATCTCTACTAATTCAAAAGAAGGTTGAGCTATTATTATCTTCATTATTTATGAAATATTTTATTTTTTTACTTTCTCTTTCTCGCTAAACATCATTGCTGGCCATGCTTTAGATATTTATTAAAGTTGTATGACTATCAACTCAGATTCATGTTTGTTCGTGTTTATAATTACTATTTTTATATATCTATGAATGTGTATTGTTTTAATGGAGTACATATTATTTTTTTGGAGTGCATATTGAATTTTTTCTAGCCATGATTTTGTATGACAATGTACTATTCTACAGTTATATTATTGCATACAACGAAGTGATGGTGCTTGCTTCGAACCACGAGAACAACCATATGGCAGCATAAACTATAGGGTTGATGGACTAACACAATGAAGCTAAGCTTTCAAAATAATTGGTACAAGCACATGGAGAGGAGAAGAAATGTTCTAAGAAAACGACAATGAAGCATGGTGCTGCAGGGAGTGGAAAGGTAGAGTAGCCCCCTTATAAGCCTTGGGACCGGTAGATACTTCTAGTTGCAAGAAGATAGGGTGCAAACTTTGATGCAACAAGCCTGGTTCATGGCTTGTTTTCCAGGTTTTCCTCTAAGAGTTTTTAGATATATTTTCAAAAATTTAAATAATATTCACATTTTCAAATTAATGTTTTGTACCTTCTTTGTGAAGTAAAATGAGATAATACTTTACCTGCTATTCTATATCTATATCTATACCTCTCTTCTATTTTTATAAGACATCCATAAATATTGTAGTGTATATGTATATATACTATAGTATATATGTACATAAAATACTATAGTATATATGTACATATATACTCAGTAATGTACATATACACTGTAGTATTTAATGTAGATATATACTATATAAAATATCTTATTGATGAGCACGATGTTTGTGATATTGCGTATGTTTTGCTGAGTGTCATCTTTTCTACTTTATAAATTGATATGTCGTTCAATTTAACCTACAGGAGCAATATATGTACAAGATAAAAAAATATGAGAAGATAGGAAAATAGTGTGTGTGCGTGTGTGTGTGCATGTGAGTGCCTGGACACATATAGTTATACTATATTCTATTGTATGCAAGTATATTGCATATATACATGCCTATAATTTTTTAAGTAAATTCAAAGAAATATCTAATGCATACGTGCATGATAACACTGTTAATTCATATTTTTATTGCTGAATGTTGTAGACCATCTCTATTAATCTCAAGCCTTTTCTTAACACCTTGACTTGGAAGATGGTCATTATAAAACTCAAGTGGGGAATGGAATACAAGGGTGAGCTAAATTGTGTTCTTTTCCTATGCATTGCATTTTTTTTATTTTATAATCTTTGGTTTCTTTAAGGTTTCCTTGCTTCGGTAGATTTTTATATGAACCTATAGGTGTGCAAAAAATCAATACAACGCAGCTTGTTGTTATTTTAACTACCATTTCCCATTTGTTTGACACTTTCAACTTTCTTATAATTAGAAAAAAATATGTTGATGGGTAGTTCATTGGAAATCATGGAAAATCTTGATTCAGTAATTTAAAAATAAGCTCATAATTATCTCGTTGTGTAAAATTTCTAGCAAATGGTAGTTGATGTTGCATAAACTAGTCAATCTGTTTATCAGCAGCATTGTGTTGTGTTCTTTATTAGTTTGTAAATGTACTATGTTATGCTCCATGTGCAGGTATAAGAATATTCTCTACTACATGAAGTACTTGAGGACCGAGAACTAGAAGATGCTGACCATGCCTGAGAGACCTATATGTTTATTTTTTAAGGCCTAGATTATTTTATTCTATTGTCTTTAATAGAATCTATAGCTGCATGAAAGTACATGTGTGTGTGTGTTTACACACACACACACAGGCACATAAATACATGCACAAGTATACATATATACATTTCATAGATGCAAGGTTAAATAAAATGCTATTGGAATATCAGCTAGATACAAAAAGGGCATTGGCAGAAAAAAGGAAGGAGTTGTAGGTGGAGAGAAAATGTAGACTAGAACTAAAGGAAGCAATGAAGATGACCATGAAGGGACATGCTTTGGTGCTTGAGCAGCATGTAGATTTTGAGGAGCTGGGGGAGAGAAAGCAACGTCAATTTTATGGAGAAATTATACTTTGTGCACTGTCATTAGATACATTGATGAAATATAAAATATAATCAAGTTTTGTTATTTTTCTGTTTTAGCTATGTAACATATTGTATTAGAATATTTTATCAACTGATTTTATTTTTTTAAATTAAAATTAATTGTTTATTGATTTTGTTTGTATTAAATTTAATATAAAAATTATAAAATATGTAATTAAATTTGATGTAAATAATTAAAAATGTGAAAATAATTCTGGAATTAAAATAGCTAGGAATTTTTCCCTCGCTAATTTAGCTAAAAAATTTTCTCTCACTAATTTAGCTAGGGATTTTTCCCAAACTAGTTTTGCTAGGGAATATTCCCTAGCTATTTGGTATTACTTGTAGTGCTATCTATCTGTATATCCAATTTTCTATCTATCTTTTTATATATCTATCTATTTATTTGTCTATATGTCTATATGTCTATTTGTATATCTATCAATTTGTTTATTTACATATCTCTTTATTTGTCAATTTATTAATTTGTCTATCTAGCTATGTCTTTTAATCAATCAATCTATCAATCTATCTATCTATTTATCTAATATCAATCTGTCTATCTCTTTATATATCTTTCTAACTAGCTAACTATCTATTTATCTTTCTTTCTATTTTTTTATCTATTATTATATTTGTCTAGTTGTCTCTCTATTTATTTATCTATCTTTCTATAAGTTTATCTAACTATCTAAATTTTTATTTATCAATCTATATGTTGATCTATCCATCTTTTTATCAACCTACCTCTTTTAATGTCTAATTGTTTTTTTGACTATCTATCTATCATTCAATCTATCTATATTCTATATGTATATCTATCTTTCTATATATCCATCGATCTAACTATCTGCAAATCTATATATTTTGTTTTTTGTCTATCTTTCAATCTAAATATCTATCTATCAATTTGTCTATCTCTCTATATATCTTCCTATCTATCTATTTGAACCATTATATATTTATATCTGAGTATCTGTAGATCTTTTGATTTTTCTATCTATTTATCCATGTTTCTATCTATCTATCTATATATATGTATGTCCATCTTTCTATCTGTCTATTTATCTATCTATCTATTTATCAGCATATATTCCTATCTGTATATCGCTCTATTTGTTTATCTAACTATAGGTTAATTTCTATTTATCTATCTATCTATCTATCTTTCTATATGTTTAATCTATTTATCTATCTATCATTCTATCTATCTATCTATATATCTATATATCTTTCTATCTATCTATTTGTCTATTTATATATATATATATACTATCTATCTATTTGTATATATATCTATTTATCTATCTATCTCTATGGCTATATTATTATCTGTCTATCTAATTGTCTATCACTCTATCTATCAATCTTGTCTCTATCTATTTATCTATCTATCTGTCTGTCAATTTATCTATCTATTTATCTATCTGCCTATTAGCTATCTGTGTATATATCTATATGTCTATCTATCTCTGTATCAATATATCTATCTATATATCTATCTGTCTATCTATCAATATGAATGTCTAATTATTTATCAATCTATCTATTTATCTAAATGATTATATGTCTATCTATCTTTATTTGTAGTTATCTAACTATCTATCTTTCTATATGCCTAATTTTCAATCTTGCAATCTATCTATCTATCTAATTGTCTATCTTTTAATTTATTAGACGATAAGTAAATCTATGTATCTATGTATCTATCTATATATCTATGTAACTATTAATCTATCTTCTTCTCTCTCAGACTATTTTTCTATATGACTATCAGTATATTTGTCAATATATCTATCTTTCTATTCATCTATCAGTCTATCTATCTATTTGTCTATCTATCTACCAATCAATCTATCTTTCTATCTAATTATCTATCTATCTATATATGTATCTATTTGTCTATCAATTTATTTATATATTTTTATATTTATTTGTCTAACTAACTATCTTTCTATCTATTTATATGCCTTTCTAACGATCTATCTATCTTTAAATCTATATCTTTAACTATCTAATTGTATTTCTATCTATCAGGCTATCTATCTATGTATCTATCTTTCTATTTATATTTATACCCATCTATCTATATATTTGTTTATCTAGCTATCTGTCTATTTATTTATCTAACTAACTAACTAACTATCTTTCTATCTATATATTTATTTATCTATCAAACCTATCTATTTATCAAATAATATGTCTATCTCTTTACCTGACTATCTATCTATCTATTTATCTAGATGTCTATTTGTATATCTGACTATCTACAATTTTCATATCTATTGATTTGTTTATCTATCTATCTGTCTATCTATCTATATATCTATCTAGCTTTCTATCTGTCTATCTACCTATATTTCTATCTGCTAATAGATCATTTGGTCTACCAATCTATCTGACTATTTGTCTATATGTCTATCTATCTAGCCGACTATTTATCTATATATCTATCTATCTATTTATTTTTTTCTCTTTACTTGTCTATCTATCTCTCAATTTATATAACTATCTGTATATCTGTCTATCTATATATTTGTCTACATATATATATCTCTATTTGTCTATCTGTATAACTAGCTACCTATCTATTTTTCTATTTGTCTATCTATCTGTATATCTATATTTCTATATTTCAATCTATCTATTTGTTTATCTATATATTTATATATCTTTTTATATGCCGATATGACTTTCTACCAATATGTCTATTTGTTTATCTATCTGACTGTCTCTATGTCTCATAATATCTATCTATGTGACTATGTAACAATGTGGTATGTGTATATGTATCTTATGTGTCTATTGTCTTTATCTTTCTATGTATCTATCTGTCTATCTATATATCTATCAGTCTTCTATCTTTCTATCTAACTATCTATCTATCTATATGTCAATTTGTCAATCTATCTGTCTATGTTTATATTTATCTTTTTGTCTACTTATCTATATGTATATTTATTTATTTGTATACCAGTCTATCTCTCTATTTGTCTATCTATCTATATTTGTAACTTTCTATCTATCTATCTATGTGTCAATTTGTTTATCTATCTATCTGTCTATTTGTTTTTTTCTATATCTCTCTATTTATTTATTAGACTATCAATACTAAAATTCACCGTATTATTGACCAATTATTTGGTTGGAAATTTAGTGTTTTTTTGTCAATAAACTAAATACCATACAATTTACTGATTAAAATATTTGGTTGCAATTTTGCTCGTCGTTAAATTTTTTATCGACAAAAAATTAGTCAGTCGGGAAATTACTGGCCATTTATCGATCCTCTACTAACAAAGATTTATCGACTATAACCTGATAATTTACCGACTGAATAAATAAGGTCGGAACATGGTCTCCAATTGGTCGGTAATTACCGACCATTTGGAGAGCATTTGCCTACAAACAAAATCAGATGATATTTCGACCATTTTCGACCAAAAGAATTAGGACGGTAAATGGTCTCCAAATGGTCGGTAATTACCAACAATTTATAGACCATTTACTAACAAATAATTTTCGATGATATTCTGACCATTTTCCAAACAAAAGCATTAGGTCGGTAAATGGTCACAAAATGGTCGGTGAAAGCCTAAAAAATTGCGACAAAAAACAAACCAAAATCTTTTAAAATCATTAGTCAGTAATTGATCTCCAAAAAAAATTACCGATCATTCGGTGACCTTTTACCCACCATTGATATTAAAAACTTTTGGTCAGTTTGGTCATAATTCGGTCGGTAATTACCGACTTAATTTTTTTTTGTAGTATTTCTTTAGTTGCTACAGAAACTGGAACATAAAACAAAAAAAAACAATCTTTTTGCTTCCAGTTTTGATTCAGCTTCTGTAGAAACATTTACAGATAAAACAACAAAATAAAAATCCAATTAACTTTAGCAAGTAACTATATATACTACATAATATATTACAAATATCAAGATAAAATAAAAAATTAAAATCCAAAATCAATGTCTAAGGCATTGGAAAAAAATGATTGTAATACACTCAATCATCCAACCTAGTTTCATAATAGTTATCCTGTGATGTTTTTGATCTACATGGTGAGATATCTAGTACTGGGGTAGAGCTGTCTACTACTACTAGTCCTGATGTGGTTGTTGTAGGTGCTGCTCTAGGTGATGGAATAGATGCCGTAGCTGGAGCCTTACACTAAATAATCTGAGGTAGATCATCAGGGTTGAACTGTAGTCCTCCTTGAAACTTCTTTGTAAGCTAGTCAAAACATATACGCAACTCATCCCTATCATCTTCATAGTCGATCATGTGTCGCTCGGTATCGGCAAACTGAAACTGTATCGAATTTAGCATCGCATGCTGAAATTCCTTCATCTTCGAGAATAAATTTGAAACTGGTCATAAAAATTCAGCTTCATAGTCTGGTCATCTATGAGAGTAGAATGAAGATGTCGATGAACTGATGCCATAGATGGGCATCTTCTACTTGCCATCAATAGCCGCATACATAATTTGATTCACATCAACTGGTAGAGCTAATGAATGAGAACTATATGTTGCACCATCACATGAACCTGAAATAGACTTGGAATATGCTTGAGTCACAGCAGCTAACTTTTCCTCATATCCCACCTTAATAAAAAAGCACGAAAAGTATTTCAATTTATATTCAAACAAAAAAAATTAATTTTTTTAATTAAACTTACATTTGCTACACGAGATCTCTGATTAACGAAAGTCTGATTATCATGAGCCTTCATGTGCGTGTATCTAAATAAGTGAGGAGCACTAGGCTTCTTACCTTCCTTGCATGTCTATAATTACACACAATACATACATTAATTATATTAAAAAAAATTTCTTATGAGAAATGAAATTTAGGCATAATTGAACATAATTCATAAAGTAATAAACATAAAAAGTATAAATTAGAAATAATACCAATGCTAATTCGTGCTCACACAAAGAGTGAGATCTACAAGTGTGTGTAAACATGCCACTACCCTCCCCAACCTACTCTGATCATCGATTTCCACTCTATTTAGCACACCTCTTTCCTTAATCCAAATCTTCTCATATACTCTACCACTCCTCGAAAATATGATACGCGACACTCAAATCTTTTTCTTTCATCCTCAGTCATTTATCTTTGATCTCGTACACGGTATCTTTATAATGACTGTCAGCATGTTTGTAGACACACTTTTGACCGATACCTTTGGCTGTGTCCACCTGTAAACTTTCTGTAATCATAAATAAACAATTTTTAATCAGCGAACAAAAGAATAAATAAAAGATGTAAAAACTTTTAGGTAGTAATATTTACCTTAAATTCTCTCTAAATCATTAATTGGTCTCTATGTGTTAGTGACATCCAATTTTGTCCATTAGGTTTAAAGGGCTTCCTGCAAATTGTCCTTAGACCCTTAGAAATGGAACCAGACGGCTCTAACTTTATCCTGTAACAAAAAATTAATTAGCAAGTAAGAAATAAATTAATAAATTGATAAATAATTTGTTAAGTTTTATATCTTACGGATTATCAATTGTTGGATCAAAATGAGTAATAGGGAGAGTCTCATCTATAGGGTGCTCTAAGGAAGACTCTCCAACATCTCCATCCTCTCCCTCCTCTCCCTCCTACATCTTTTGATCATTCATCATAATCTCAGGACCATTATGTGTATCAATTATCAGATGCTGCTGCTGTAGTACATTCACAACATTCTTTGACTTCTGTAGCATCTCTTTCACCCATGACCCTCTACCAGTTTCGGGCATACCTAAGGTCATGCTGCCCTTACCATAACTCATACAACCTTGCAATGTGCTGCATCTATCTCGTCCATGTGCCATACCTAATACATAAGGAAATGAAAATAAACAAAAATAATTAACAATTAAAATAACATAAAACTCACTATTTAATCATTCTCATCAGAATCATACAAATCTGGTTCGTCTACTTCTTCAGATGTAGTAACATCATTTTCAAACTCCTCTGCATCACTCATTTCTTCCTCATAATCAATTAAATTTTCATCAACATCTACATCTCCACTTGTATCCATCTCAAAAGATGCGACTAAAAGGACATCTTCATCCCCCACCAGAGCTTCGATTATAACATCATTGTCATCAATTTAAAAAGTTGGTTCTATGAAATCAGTATTTAGTGATACGGAGATATCAATTTGAACCCTTGCTTTTATCTTGCACACATCTTTCCAATCCTTTCTAGGACCAGTCCGACCTAGATATTCACAATATTAAGCTTGTGATGCTTTTACTACTAAGACAAAAGGTTCATACTTGTTGAATCATTTTTTATCATGCACATCAACAAGTTTATATCGAGGATGGACAACAATACAAACATGTGGTGTTGGATCGAACCATTCACATTTGAATAATATAGTTTTTAACTAGGAGGGCTTCAAATTCTTACTCGATCACTTCAACCAGAGTTCCATAATAGTCATATTTGGATTCATTGTATATGGATCCTTTAATGCATACCCCCATATTGTCTGTTGCTCGGTAGCTACCATATGAATTAGTGTAAAATTTAAAACCATTCACATAGTAACCATTGCACATTTTAACCTTTATTAGGGGACCTTGTGCTATACTTCGAATATAATGATTGGAAATTTTATTTGCAAGATTATGAATCTGTAATAATAATTAAGTGGATTATTTAGATTAGAATTTCAAAATTTTATTAGAATAATAGAATTATTTTGTGATTTTCATTATAAGTAAACATATGTATTTTTCAAAAAATGATGGAAATTCTTTCTCCGTCACGACATTGATTACTTCTTCATTAATGTTTGGAAACTCCTTATGTTTATCTGTAACAAAATCACTAAAAAAAGAAATTAAAAATAACTGATACATTGATAGGAAATAGTAAATCATAATGCGTAATAGATGTCATTTGACTATTAGGAAATACTTATTCAATGAATGGTTGAAGCTCTCGACAATTCATTAGGAAATATAGATGAGCTGTAGTATATTTATAGTCTTATAGATACCTTTTCCCTTCAGCACCAATTGCTTTACCTGGAGGCTTTAAAATTTCAAACATTTCATTATCCACATTGTCATAAAGATAAATCTCATTCAGCTTTTCCTTAAGTGGAAGAGTTAGATCATCTTCTTTGAAATAGAATGATGTGAATTCTATAGCCTCATCCATAATATGACCTATTGATATAGAACCCTCAACCTCAGTCTTATTCATTATTATATGTTTTATTTTCTTCAAGTTTCTACAAAAAGATTATTGAAAATTACAAGTAATTTTTTTGTATATATACAAATATATATAGGAAAAGAATTGGTTTTATGAATTAATATTACCTTTCTGAAGGATACGTCCAACGATAATGAACAGGACTAGCAATCCTAGCTTTGTAAGCCAAGTGCACTGAAAGATATTCCATTAAGTCAAAAAAAACTAGGAGGACAGATTTTCTCAAGATAGCATAATATAACTAGAATTTGTTCATTCAGATTCCTCAACTTCTCATTAGTCAATGAAGAAGTTAGTTGCTTGAAGAATAAAGAAATCTCACTTATTTGCTTCCATATTCTATTAGGCAGGAATTCTTGAAGAGCAATTAGTAACAACCTTTGCATGAATACATGACAATCATGACTCTTCATTCCAAACATCTTAAGATTGTTCGCATCCACACATATCCCCAGATCAGATGCATAACCATCTAGAAATCTAATTTTTGTTACCCACTCCAACACAACCTTCTTCTGTGATTTACTGAGAACAAATGGTACATCATGTTATTTATTGACGACAAGATTTTTTGCAAATTGAGGATGACGACAATATTTATTCAACTCATCTCTTGACTTGTAAGTGTCCTTAGTTTTTTCTGTTATGTTATACACTGTATTTAAAATATTGTCAAACACATTCTTCTCGATATGCATAACATCAAGATTGTGCCAGAGCATGTGTTCACATGTTGGGAAATTTTCAGAAAATACTTCTTTTATTCCATCCACAAGTCTTAGATATAGCTGTATTCACAACCTCAGCATCAACATCTATCACCTTCCTCAACCCTCTATTATTCAATTCCTATAGAATATCATCCCAAGATATAATCCCCAGATCTAACCCCCAGAAATTATTTAGTAATATTTATATTTTTAATGAAGTCTTTTGTGTTATGTCGATACAGATGATTAATGGGCAAAAACTTCTAATTATTGTCGAACCATGACTATTTTTCGCTCTTAATTAATCTAAATGCGCCAGAATCTTCCATATAATGTGGACATGCAAACATACCAATTTTACTCTATCAAGACATCATAGAATATGCTAGAAAGTCATTTATGGTCTACATGAGGGCAGTGCGCATCTGAAAATTTTGCCATTTGGAAATATCATAAGTTTGAACCCTAACACCCCAAATACATTTCAAATACGCTATCAATGGCCGCAAGAAAACATCTATCTTTTCCTTTGGATTCACAGTCCCCAGCACTAACAAAGTCAAAAACATAAATTCCTTCTTCATACATAAGTCTGGAGGCAAATTATAATATGTCACCACCACAGGCCACAAAGAATATTGTTGTCTAGATTAACCAAATTGCTACAAACCATCAGTAAATAAACCCAGCCTAACATTTCAAACTTCAAAAGAAAAATTAGGAAAACACCCATCCAAATATTTCCAAGCAGGGGCATCAGAAGGGTGACACATCTTATCATCCTCCATATAATGCTATGAATGCCACCTCATTTCATTAGCTATTGTGGTTGATGCATACAATCTCTGCAACCTAGGTATTATTGGAAAATAGTGCATTTTTTATACGGCAACTTCAACTTACATATATACAATCTATCTCCAGAACCGCTTAACTTTTGCTTGTTCCGAGCATGCCCATATATTATACAACTGTTAAGGTCGCTATAATCACCCCAGTATATCATACAGTTGTTCATACAGCAATTAATGACCTGTACGGGTAATCTCAAGCCTCTAACTAACTTCTTCATGTTGTAGAAATCCAATTGCATCATATTATATTTTGGCAACAATTCTTGAATGAATTTAAACATATCATCAAACCATGCATGCGAACACTTGTGTATGCATTTTATTTCTAACATCCACACAACTCTAGAAAGTTGAGTATGCTTAGATTTTTTTTCATACAGAGGTTTGTCTTCAACTCAATCATATCATAAAAATTTTTTTCTTGGGCATTGCGTTCCTCATTCGTTAATTCATGACCCACAGCATCAAAAACCATTTTATGGTATGTAGTGTGATTAATAATATCTAAGACTATCTAATCAAATTCACTTACTAACACCCATACTAAATTGTAACACCTCTGGTGGACTTGCTTCTCACAATAGTATATCCCAACATAGTAACCAGCCACAAAACCATTTCTATACAAATGCATCTTTATAGTCTCAAAATTCAAAAACTTATTATTCTAACATTTAACTAAAGTGCAAGAACACCTTATATCTGTACCACCATTCACATACTCAGGTTGTCTCAGAGCGCTCTCAACAAATTCATCTACTTTATCCCCCCATTCATTATAGAATATTGCATTCATAATTCGACCATTGTACATCTATTCATGATCGTCTTCTATAACTAGTTAAAAAAATCATTTTATTTAACAAAAGCAATTGTCTTTAATTATAGTTATATATAATTATATAAAGATCTATTTAGATATACAAGTATTTATATATAGTTAACAAGAAGGAAGAAGAAGAAAAAACGTGGTTTTTTTCTTTGAAAATGCTCTCAACTTTCTAGAGAGAGAAACATATTTTCTAGAGAGAGTGCAATTTTTTTGGAAGAAGAAGCAAATTTTAGGCTGTTTTTTAAGGAAATGGATTTCTTAGTTAATAAGAAATTATTTTCAGATTTTATTAAGAAGACTACGCCTCTTATATTGTCTTCCTTGGACATTCTCGAAAAAAATATCGAAGAACCCTTGATATTATTTTCTGCCAAGGACCTTCGAAAGCTTACTGAGCCTCACAGACACACTCTTGTGGGCAAATTCTCGCATGGTAGATCTCGTATCGATGATGTTCGGTCTTTCTTTTAATCATTGAAGCTCAAAGCATAGATCAAAATTAGGCTTATTGACGACAAACACGTGCTATTGCAATTACATTCCGAAGAGGATTTTCATCATCTATGGTTGAAAGGTGTCTGGTACATCATGGGTTATCCCATGAGAATGTTCAAGTGGACACCAAATTTCACAACGAAGGAAGAATCCTCCTTGGCCCCGGTATGGCTGCTGTTCCCCATGCTCCCGATTCATCTATTTGATAAATATGCTTTATATCGAATTGCATGTGTGTTTGGCTCTCCTATTCTTCTTTATGGTGCTACTGCAACACTCTCCAGACCGAGTGTTGCATGGATTTGTGTTGAGGTTGACCTACAGAAGCCACTACCTCATCACATTTGGATTGGAAGTATAGATGGAGGTGGATTTTGGCAACAAGTTGTTCCAGAATACCTTCCTCCATTCTGTGCTTGCTGCAAAAAGATGGGTCATGGTATAGAGGTTTGTTTAGTGAACAAAAAAAGAATAGAAGATAAACAAAAATAGGAGGAAAGAAAAATGGCAGTAGGAAGAAGGTGAGAGATGATCAAATATCAAAAAAAAACCTCAGTATACACACACTGCCTAATTAGAAAAACATAATGGTGAGGTTGAAGAACTAAATCTAATTGAATATAACAACCCGAATATTGAAGATGAAAGGGCAGAACTAGAAGAGGTTAAGAGGAGGGAGATGATTAGAAAAATTTCAGAACTAAATAAAAGAACTAGAATTCAAATGAAATCTATATCTCAAAAAATAAAAGTTGGGCTGTCCTTGCTGAAGAGGATTCGGTGGAAGAAATAAAAATAAAAGCTTGACTTTTCTCTACACGGATGGGGAGGTCAATGAGCTGAAGGTGAGAACAACTAAAGACGATATAAATATAGAGAATCTTATAATGAAACAAGAAATGGGAAGCAAATATTGGGCAATCGAAGAGCTAAAAATAATGGCAATTCAAGTAAGTAGGGAATGGAAAGAGGAGAAAGGATGAGAATTAAGTTCACTTAGAAAACCATGGAACATGAAAAAACACTTAAATAAAATATATGAAATCAAATGCACTACTAGAGCACAAGCCAAGTCCATAAAGAATGTATAATTACATTTATTGGAATATAATGGGAATTGCAAATTCCCATTCAAGAAATAGATTAAAAAAACTAATACACATGCATAAAATTAATCTCATATTAATTGCTGAACCGATGGTGGAGAAAACTCAGCTAGAACAATATAGAACTATTTTATGATTTAATCATGGTTATGCTAATAATTACGTAAAAATCTGGATAATGTGGAAAAATAATTTAGACATAAAAATATTAAAAGAAACTAATCAATTAATAAACTTGAGTCTAAGTCAAGATGAAAATGAAATAATAACGATAGTTTATGCCAAATAGAAAAGAGAGGTGAGAAAAGAATTATGAGTGGAAATGAGGAAAATTGCCTTGGAAAATAAATGCTGGATAATAGGTGGAGACTTCAATGCGATTAGAAACTTTAACGAAAAGAAGGGTGGTAGAACACCAAATAAAAGAGGGATAGCTCACTTTAATGCTATAATAAATAAAACTAATCTAATAGAAGCTAAATTTACTGGCTCATCTTTTACATGGTGCAATAACTGGAAAAAGAAGGGCACAATATGGGTGAGATTAGACAGGGTCTTATTTAACTTTAAATGGTTAGAACAATTTGGCTCTACAGATGTGAAACATTTAAACAGAACCTACTTTGATCATAGCTCTTTTATTGATTTCTGTTAAAAAGACAACTTTCACAGGAGGTTCCTTTAGATTCAAAAATTCTTGGTGTTTACATCATGAATTCTTGAAAATGATAAAGGATTCCTGGAACATAGAGGCAACATGAAACCCATTTCAAGTTCTAAATAACAAATTGAGTAGATTAAAGGTTGAATTAAAAAAATTGAATAAGGAAACATTTGAAAATATAATTAAAAATATAAAAGAGGCAGAAGAGTTGGTATTAAAAAGTGAAATAGAATTTGAAATAGATCAAAGTATAAATAATAGAAGAGCTCTCAGTAAGGCACAAGCAGAATTAAAATTAAAACTTTTAATGGAGGAAGTATTTTGGAAACAAAAAATGAAAATCAAATGGCTTAAAGAAGGAGATAAAAACACAAAGTTTTTTCAAAAAGTAGCTAAGCTAAAATATCAAAAACATAGAATTATGGGTATAAAAAGCAATGAGAAAGTATGGCTTGAAAAGGATTTAGATATACAAAATTACTTTACAAAGTTTTTTGAAAATCATTTATGCGGAATAAGTTAGCTAAAAGGAAACACACTTATACAAAATATTGAGAATAAAATTACTCTAGATGATAATAATATGGTTATAAAATTCTCTGAAGAAGATAAAATTAGAGTTGCTATTTTTAGTATGAACAAAGACAGTGCAGCTGGCCCAGATGGATGGAATAATTGCTTTTTTCAGGTTTGCTGGGAAATAATAAAAAAAGATTTAGAAAATGCTATAAATAACATATTCTGTGGAGCTGAAATAGGAAAGAAATGGGGTAGTTTTCATTTTTATTCTCATTCCGAAAGTAGAAAATCCACAGAAAGGGGATGCCTTTAGGCCAATTAGTCTTTGTAATTCAATATATAAAATTTTAGCCAAAATTCTGCAAAACAGATTAGCTTCGCAGTTACCTAAAATTATTTCTGAAGAACAATCTAGTTTTATGAAAAATAGATTGATTATGTATAACATTTTCCTGGCAAAAGAAATGTGTAGAGAAATAGGAACTAAAACAAGAGGTCACAATGTATTAATTAAGCTAGATCTTTCCAAAGGATTTGATAGAGTTGAATGGAGCATTCTATGTTCAACGATGAGAAAAATGAGTTTCTCTGAAACATGGATAGATCTGAGTTACAGATGAATATCAAACACATAGGTAAGAATTATAACAAATAGGAAAGTAGGAAAGGAAATAAAGCTAGTTGGAGGTTTAAGACAAGGTGACCCGCTCTCACCATCACTATTTAACATTTATCTGGAACTCTTGATAGTTAATCTTAAAAATAAAATGATAAATGGCATGATAGGTACATTTAGATAGCCGAAGAACACTCCACTTGTAAGTTGTTAGGCATATGTAGATGATGTAATGATATTCACTAATAAATGTGGTAAATCATTACATAGTCTAATGGATATATTAAAATGCATGGAGGAAGAAACAGGTCAAAAATTAAACAAAAGAAAATGTCTATATATGATATCTCATAAAGCTCTAGTTGCATTATCACATAGAATTAAAAATATCACAGGTTTCTCCCACAAAAAAAGGAGAAATGATTTATTTAGGTTGTCCGATTTATGAAGGAAAGTTCAAGATAGAATACTTAGCACTTCTAATAAATAAATTAAAAAAGAAAATATCAGGATGGAAAGAGGAATGTTTAAGTATGGGGAGCAGAATAACTCTCAAAAAACATGTTTTAGAAAGTTTAATAATGCATAATATTATGATCACTCAGCCTTCAAGCAAATTTATAAAAGAAATTGAAAAAGAATTAGCCAATTTTTTGTGGGGTAAAAAAGAGGGTAAACATAAACTTCACTGGAAAAAATGGAGAGATTTATGTTATCCTGCTCAAGAAGCTGGTTTAGGCTTTGTCAATATCATTGACTTAGGTAAAGCATGGGCAAATAAGAGATGGTGGAATTTAAAAGAAAATGAAAGTTTATGGTCTAAATTTATGCGGGCAAAGTACTGCATAAAGAACAGTACTAATAAAGTAAAAAACAAAAGTAGGAGTTCACAAATCTGGAATCAAATGCTTAAACAAAGGGATTTAGTTGAAAATTACTCTAAGCATACGAAAAAAGGATGGAGATGAACTTTAAATCCGGTAGGTACATTTTCTCTTAAAACAGTGAAAAAGGTCTTAAGAAAAAAGAAAAAAGAACAAATACTATTCAAATGGGCTTGGAATAATGACAATCCAAAAAAAATTAAAACTTTTATGTCGAAGATTTTATCTAATATTATCCCAATCGATAATAATTTAAAGCATAAAGGAATTCAGCTAGTTTCTAGATGTGAATGTTGTTTAAATGAGATTGAAACATTGGATCATCTCTTTTCATATGGGAGAGTAGCAGCAAAAATATGGAAACGATTAGGTTTAGAAATGTAGGTAAAATATGAACATCTCCCTCTAAAACATAGGTTTAAAAAATGGTGTAACTTAAAAGTTCCTAGCACGGCACAGAAATGGATTAAAAGTAATGTACCACCAATAGTTATCTGGTGCATTTGGAAGGCTAGGAATAAAAGTAGATTCGAGGGGCATAATATGATGGTTGAAGAGATCTGGAAAGAAATAAAAGAGGAAACAAGAAGAATTTCAGAGATATTCCTTATAAAAATTCAAGGAATAAAGATGCATAAGGATACTTTACATTTTTGAAACTTAAAAGAAAAACCGTTAAAGCAATATAAAATAATAAGTATAAGATGGGAAAAACCAGCAAGAGGAATGTTAACCTTAAACACAGATGGTAGTTTTGATAGAGATATGGGGGAAGCAGAAGGAGGGGGAGTAATTAGAAACTCTGAGGGGAAGTTAATTTTAGCTTCCACAAAAAGATTGCAGGCATCGTCGGTTATACATGCTGAGATATTAGCACTAAAAGAGGGGATAAGAATATGTAAAAACTTAGAAATTAAGAATGTAGATATTCAAATTGATTCAAAAATAGTCGTAAATCTAATTAAAAAAATAGTCAATTATGTGGAAATATGAAAACGACATAGAAGAAATTATACATGAAATAAATCTCTAGATTTCACTATAAAACACATCTTTAGGGAAGCTAATGCTTTGGCTGATGCATTAGCTAAAGATGGAAGGAAGAGAGGAGATCAGGAGTATAAGGAAGAGATTTTACCAAAAAAGTCTATTGGTATTATTAAATTAGATAGCAAGGATTTCCCTTATATTAGGAAAATTAAAAATACTAATTTTTAGTTACAAGTGCTATTTTGTGTTTACCATGGTGTTCTCTATATATAAACAGAATAAAGTTCCTACCCTCATTGTATCATCCTGGTCCTGAGGGGTGTTTACTATGATGGTTAGGACAACTACTACAGAGTCATCTGGTAAGGCTGTTTTTATTGTATGCACTGTGGCTTTTTCTCTTATTTACAGGATGTAAAAAAAAAAAAGAAGCATCGCAGGGTTAACTCGAAGGACTATTAAAGGGTGAGGTATTTGATAATAGGGTAGATTATATATATGTATGTAGATCTTTCTTGCAGGTATCTAAGTATATGAAAAAGATACAAAGCTGGACAAAAGACAGAAATTATGTCTGCCAATTTTTGGTTTCTTTTTTTCTTATATGTTTATGGAGTCTGTGTTATTTTATAAAAGTGGATGTATGGAAGTCTGTGTTATTTTAGAAGAGTTGCTGGAAGTCTGTGTTATTTTAGATGAGTTGCTGGAAGTCTGTAAATTCGAGTTGGGATGTGTCAAAAGTATGTATGGAGTCTATGTAAAGTAATGTAATAGCAGAGTAAATGAAGATCAACGAGTAAAAAGAATGGAAGAGGGCAAAGCTAAGCAAGGAATTTCTTCAGCCCAAAAGATGGAAGAGATCCAGAAATTATTGAGAATGGTTTAAAGATCAACAACAAGACAATTTAAAGATACAAACAAGGAGGAATAATAAGCCTTTACTGTATTTTACAGATTGTAATATGTAGGGATTGGTGGGTAAATGGGTTATCAGATTATACGGATTTGATGCATTTGATTTTATGCAGGATGGAGTGTTTGTAGGTTAAGCAGAAAAAAGCTGCTGTTCAATAGCAATCAACCCTACACACACAGCAAAGTTTCTACACATGAGATCAAAGAGGCCTTGTAAAAGAACAGTTCAATTGCTAAGCAGAAAATGTTATTCAAAAAAGGCATGATCTGATATATTCAAGGCGAGAGATACTGAAGAGGCGGTAGAATTCCAGCATGAAGTTTCAAAGATCACATATCACATGACATTGTAGAGGCATGGACTCTTGAAAAAGATTGCAGTAATCATTGCAAGAAAAATAAATATACATCCTTGGAAAGAATGGAGGAAATCCAGTCTAAGTATTAACATTTTTCATAAAGCTATTCATCATCAGTTAGAAAGAAGAACTAACATTCAAAGTTTAAAGGAAATAATACAAGAATCCCACCAGCTTTTTTTTAATAAATTTATACATTTAGATTGATGTAAATTTTAAAGTTTTTCTTTAAAGAATCGGTGTAATAGGGTTAAGGGTAGATGTTAGTTTGTAAAAAGGGTATTCCTCCTCCAAAAGAGATGGTTATAATTAATAAATAAAACTTTATAAAAAAATATATATTTATATATAGTTATACACATATAGTTTAACATAATATTGTATGTTGTTATACATTTAATTATAAATATAGTTACATGTGGTTATACATATCGGTACACATATAGTTAAACATATATTTATACATGTAGGTTTATATATTTGTTCATTTAATTTTATATATTTATACATATAGTAATGTATAGGCATACATTACTATAATACTTTTTTATATATTACTATATACAAATATATGTTAAAAATAAGATGTAAATTTAATATTTAAATCTAATTATGAATAAAACTTTTAAAGATATACACATAGTAAGATAAAATTTTTTATAGTTATATAAAATTTTACATATAATATATATAGTTATAAATAGTTATATATAATTAAACATATAGTTTTATATGGATATATTCATACAAGTAGTTATAAGTAGTTATACATAAATATAAACATCATTATAAAAAAATATTTTGCGTTAATTATATTAATACATAAATGTATATATAGTTACAAATATAGTTATATAGAATTATATAGATATTTATTTAGTTATACAAATATTTATATATAGTTATACACATATAGTTTAAAATAATGTTGTATGTTGTTATGCATGTAATTATAAATATAGTTACATATGGTTATACATATAGTTACCCTTATGATTTAATTGTAAATTTATACATGTAGGTTTATATATTTGTTAATTTAATTTTATAAATTTATACATATAGTTATGTATAGGTATAGATATAATAAAATACTTTTTTATATACTACTAAATATAGATATAGTTTAAATATAAGTTGTAAATTTAATATTTAAATACAATTATGCACATAACTTTTAAAGTTATACACTTTGTAAGATATAATTATTTATAGTTATATATTATTTACATATAATATATATAGTTATAAATAGTTATATATAATAAAATATATAGATATATATAGATATATATAGATATATTCATACAAGTAGTTATCAGTGGTTATACATAAATATAAACAAAGTTATAAAAAATATATTGCTTTAATTATATTAATACATAAATGTATATATAGTTACAAATATAGTTATAAATGATTATATAGACATTTATTTAGTTATACAAATATTTATATATAGTTATATTTATACAAGTCGTTATAAGTAGTTATACATAAATATATACAACGTTATAAACAAATATTTTAATTTAATTATATGAATACATATATGTATATATAGTTACAAATATAGTTATATTTAATTATATAGAGTGTTACATCTTTATACAAATAATTATATATATTTATACACATATAGTTATCAATATGTATGTAGTTAAAGATATAATTATATTTATCATTTATATAGGTATCCATTTAGTAAAATATAATTATATATAGTTATATATTAGTATACATATCATATTTTTTTTTAGAAATATAGTTATATAGAATTATACATATAGTTATACATTATTATTTAGATACAAATTAGTTATATAAAGTTAAAAATATAGTTATAAAAGTAGTTAACTTTATTATAAATATAATTATAAATAATATTACATAAAATGGCATATGATTTTATAATATTTGTGATTAAAATATTTTTATAAATGTTACTTAAATATTATTATATTTATATGTAATACTTTTATAAATAATATATAGTATATATATCACATTTATTTAAACATTACAAATATTGTATATTTATATAAAAAATAATATGTAATATAAATATTTACAAAATTGTATAATCATTTAATATTACATAATTATTATATAAGAAAATATATAAATGGATAGTTTAATGTAAATTTTGTATAGATATTTATAAATATTAATATATATGTATAAAATTTTTATATAAATTATATGTTTATATAAACATATCAATATGTATTTATAATATAATATGTGTGTGTGTGTGTGTGTGTGTGTATATATATATATATATATATATATATATATATATATATATATATATATATATATATTAAAGTATAGACAATTATACATAATATCATTTGATTATATAAATGTATAAAATTTTATATATACTATTATAGACATTAATTAAGATTAACATTAAATAAATGTTTGATTTAACATAAATCATAATATTTATTAAAGTATAGACATTTATACATAATGTTATATGATTTTATAAATATAAACCATTAATATAAAGATTATTCGGATGCAAAAATCATGTAATTGAAATAAAAATCACTAAAACCCTAAAAATATAAATAGTAGATGAACAGATTTTAAAAATTGAAAAATTATAGTTTAATTAATTGTGTAGAGTCAAAATTATGTTAGGTTAAATGAAATAGAAGCAAAAATTAAGAAATTAGGAGGAGAAAAAAAAGTTTAATACCCAAATATACTGAAAAATGAAATTCTAAATGACTATGTATAATTCATATAGACGCAGATGTGTATAAGCAATTTGAAGGAGAAGAAAAAAGAAAAACATACCTAGATTTAGAAGAATTATCAAATTTTTGTGATATCGTGCTTACAATTGGCTCTGATTCGGAAAAATGATAGAGTTTCGATAATTCTAAGTTATAATGACTTAGCAAATGATTTTCAAATCAAAAAAATTAAAACATTGAATTACAATTATGGTCGGTAAAAAGTCGGTGAGAACAAATTTATAAGTATTTGGAAGTATAATATATAGCCCAATTTTAATGGTAATATATTTTTTGTTGTTAAATGATAGGTAATTAGTCGGTAATTTCTATTCGCTATTTACATCCTAATTTACTGACCAATTTCTAACAAAAAATATTTTGGTCGGGAGTTATGGTTGGTATTCTGTCGTGAAATGGTCAAAATTATCGACCTAAATATTCGGTCGGTAGTTTGTTCGATAATTATGACGTTATAAATATATTGGATAACCACTTTACTTACCATTTTTAATGGTTATATATTTTTGGTCGTTAAATGGTTGTTAATCTTTTGGAAATTTTTTTTGCTAATTCCCTCCTAATTTACATATCATATTCCTGACAAAATATTTATGGTCGGTAATATATGATCGATAATTGGTCGAGAATTTAGTGGGAAGTATTTTTTTCTGATGCGCCTCTTTGGATCTCTAAATTGATTAGTAATTACCGACCTATATATTTGGTCACTAAATGGTCAGCATGTTCAAAGCCACAAATAATTTGAAAAAACACTATACCGATGAATTATAATGATAGGATGTTAAATGGTCGGTAATATATTCGATAACAACTCTATAGACTGATTTCCGACCAAAAATATTTGGTCGGTAATTATTGTTGGTATTGTGTCGCAAATTTGGTCGGTAGAATTTTTTTTTCGAACCCTTTTTTGGTTGCAATATGATCGTGTTTTGGATTGCAATTACCGATCAAATTTTTTGGTCAATATTTCGATCAATATTATCATAATTCTTAGTAGTCATATCAGTCAATCTATCTATTTGTCTATATGTTTATTATATATCTATCTATCTCTGTCTATATCTTTATCAATCTATCAATCTATCTATCTTTATTTTTTTATATCTCTCTGACTATCTCTCTCTTGTTTATCTTTTTGTATATAAGTCTATTAGTCTTTGGGTCTATCTATCTATTTATCTATCTATCTATAAATTTGTCTGTCTATCTATGTACCTATCTAACTATCTAACTATCTATCTATTAATTTGTCTATTTGTCTATGTATTTATTTGTCTATCTATCTATCTACCTATCTATCTGATAATTTATTGATTTGTCTATCTATCAATATGTCTATCTATATATCTGTTCTAACTATCTAACTATATATTTGTGTTTCTATGTATATATCTATATGTCTATTTTTCTATATAAATATATATTTGTGTATCTATCTATTTGTATATCTACCAATCTATCTATCTATCTATCAATTTGTTAATCTATATATCTGTCTATCTATTTATCTGTGTATTTAAAGATTTTTCTATTTGTCTATCCATCTATTTGTCTATCTATCTATTTATCTTTGTGTGTATCTATCTACATGTCTTTCTATCTATCTATCTATCTATTTATCTATATACCTTTCTATCTATCTATATATTTATTGATTTGTCAATCTATTTATCTATCATTCTATCTATTTGTTACTCTATATATCTATTTACTTGTCTATCAATTTATCTATCTATCTATCTATCTATCGATTTTTCTATCTATCATTATGTCAATCAATCAATCTATCTATTTATTTGACTATCTGCCTATTTATCTATGTATCAATATATCTATTTGTCTATTTATCTATTTGTCTATTTGTCAATCTATCTATCTGTATATTTTATTATCTATTTATCTTTCTATATGCCTCTTTTCTTATCTATCTAACTATCTATCGATATGTATGTCTATCTATTTGTGTGTGTGTGTGTGTGTGTGTGTATATATATATATATATATATATCTATATATCTATATATTTGACAATCTGTCTACATATATATGTGTATATATATATATATGACTGTCTATCATTCTTTCTGTCTATATCTCTATCTATCTATCTATATATCTGTTTATCTATCTACCTTTGTAAATATCAATTTGTCTATCTATCTATCTATCTATCTAGCTCTATGTCAATCTATCTATCTATTTATCTTGCTCTCTATTTATCTTTTATATATATGTCTCTCTATCTATCTGTCAATCTATCTATATGTATATCTATCTATTTGTCTATTTTTTTAATCTATCTATTTGTCTATCTATATATCAATCTATTTATCTATCATTCTATGTATCTATCTATATATCTATATATTTTTCTAAGTGTCTATTTATCTATCTATATTTTTTTTTCTTTTTGTGTTTTTGTCTTTTGCCTATCGGTCTAATTGTATATCTACCTATCAATCTATTTATCTATCATTCTATGTATCTATCTATATATCTATATATTTTTCTAAGTGTCTATTTATCTATCTATATTTTTTTTTCTTTTTGTGTTTTTGTCTTTTGCCTATCGGTCTAATTGTATATCTACCTATCAATCTATTATTCAATCAATCTATTAGTCAATTAGTCAATCAATCAATCTATATCTCTATATATCTATCTAATAATATATCTATCTATCTATCTATCTATCTATCTTTAAATCTATTTATCAATCTATCTGCCTCTATATCTATTTATCTATCTATATATCTATCTATCAATCTGTGTATTTGTCTATCATTATATATTTCTACTTGTCTATCTATCTATCTATTTTTCTATATGTATATCTATTTATTTGGATTTTATCTATCTATCGATCTTTCTATCTGTCAATCAATCAATCAATCTATCTATCTATCTATTTGTATTTTTGTCTATATATTTATATATCTACCGAGCTTTGTATTTGTCTATCTATTTGATTATCTATCTATTTGTATATCTATCTATTTGTCTATATGGCTATCTTGCTATCTATCTATTTTTCGATATGTCTATCTTTCAATCTTTCTAAGTGTCTATCAATCTATTTGTCTATCAACCTATTTAACTATATGTCTATATATCTATTTATTTATTTTATATCTATCTATATATCTTTCTATATATATATATATATATATCTCTCTCTCTATTTGTCTATCTACCAAACTACTATCTATCTATCTCCATATGTATTTGTCTACATGATAATAAGTCTATCTATCTATATTTATAACTGTCTAACTATCTATCTTTCTATCAATCAAACTATCTATCTAACTATCTAACTATCATTCTATCTATTAGTTTATTAATAAATCTATCTATTTGTCTATCTATATATAAATCTATGTAGCTATTTATCTATCTGTCTGTCTTTTTGTTTAAAGTCTATCTATCTATTTGTAAATTTGTCTATCTATCTTTCTATATGTTTAACTATCTATTTATCTTTCTATGTAACTATCTATCTATGTAACTATCTATCTAATAGACTAACTATCTATATGTTTATTTGTTATTCTTTCTATCTGTCTATATGACTATCTTCCTATCTATCTATCTAACTGGCTAACTATCAACATGTTTATATATTTATTTATATATGTGTCTAACTATCTGACTATCTATCTATTTATATTTCTATCTATCTATTTAACTATATAATAAACTTTCTTTCTATCAGTCTATCTATCTCTATATCTAACTATCTATATATGTGTATATCTCTCTATATGTCTATCTTCCTATCTCTATATCTACTTATCTATATATTTATCTATTAATCTATCATATTATTTGTCTATCTATATATTTATTTATTTCACAATTTGTCTATCTATTTATTTTTATATATGTCTATTTATCTATATATCTATCTATCTATTTGTCTATCAATATATTTGTATGTGTGTGTGTATATATATATATATCTAGCTATCTGACTATCTATCTATCTATATATCGATCTATCTATCTATATGTCAATAAATAAATCTATAAGTCAATCTGACTATCTTTCAATCATTCAATCTTTCTATCTTTCTATCTTTATATTTGTTTATCTGTATATAAGTTTATCTCTTGATTTTCTTATCCATCTATCGACCTATGTGTCTAATTGTTTATCTGTCTGTCTATCTTGCTTTATATCACTTTTTCTGTCTGTGTCTGTGTCTATGTCTATGTGTCTATGTGCCTATTTTTCAATGTGTATAGGTTTATATCTCTCTATCTATCAATCTATATATCTATCTAATTGTCTATCAATATATCTATCTATCTATCTATTTTCCTATTTGTCTATTGTCTATTGTCTATATGTCTATATGTATATGTTTCTATGTATCTTTCTATCTACTTGTTTATTTGTCTATATATATATTTGTCTGTCTATCTATATATCTATCTATCTATTTATCTATCTACTTATCTATTTGTATGTATAACATTATTTTTGTCTATCTGTATCTCTATCTATCTCTCTATCTATCTTTTACCATATAAGTCTATTATTATATCTTTCTAATTATCTATCTATCTATTGATCAATCTATTTATCTGCCTAACTATCTATCTATCTATCTGTATACCTATCAATCTATGTATCCATCTATCAATTAGTCTATCTATCTATTAATTTATTTGTATATCAATCTATCTATCTATTTGACTATCTATCTATTTGTTTATTTATTTATCTATCTTTATGTATATTTGCATATATCTATCTATCTGTATGTCTATATGTCTATCTACCAATCTATCTATATGTTTATCTATCTATCTAACTATTTGTCTATCATTCTATCTTACTATTTGTCTATCTTTCTAAATGTCTATCATCTATCTTTCTATATGTCTATTTGTCTACCTATCTTTCTATATCTGTCTTTTTATCTAATTGTCTAATTATCTAACTAACTATCTATCTATTTATCTATCTATCTGTCAAACTATTTATCTATCTAATTTCTATCAGCCTATTCATCATATCTATCTATCTTTCTATCTATATATGTGTTTATGTGTCTATCCATCTATTTGTCAATCTCCTTATCTCTTTATATATCTTTCTATCTATCTATCTTTTTATTTATCTATCTATCTTTCGACCTATCTATCTATCTATCTATCTATCTATTTATCTATATGGCTATGTCTTTATCTTTTTATCTACCTTTGAATTTATTAGTCTATAATTCTATGTATTTATCTATCAATCTATCTAATTGTCTATATGGCTATCTGTCTATCTATCAATCTTTAAATCATTCTACTATCAATCTGTCATTTATCTATCTGTTTATCTATCTATTTGTCTATATGACTTTATTTTATCTATCTATTCGGCTATCTATCTATATGTCTATCTAGAGAATTATCTATTTGTCTATATGTCGATATGTCTATATATCAATCTATGTAACTGTCTATCTATCTATCTATCTGTATATTTGTATATGTTTCTATCTTTCTATGTCTATCTATCTATCTGCCTATCAATTTATCTTTTTATCAATCTTTCTATCAGTATATCTATCTATATGTCAATTTATATATATATATATATATATATATATATATATATATATGTCTATCGGTCTATCTATCTAATTTTATAACTATCTAATTGTCTATCTATATCTTTATCTATATGTCTATTTATATCTCTATGTGTCTATGTGTTTATCTAAATATTTGTCTATTTGTCTATCTTTTTAACTATATTTCTTATGGTTGTATATCTATCTATCTATATATCTATCTACCTTTATATCTATTGGTCCTTCTGTATGTCACTTTGTTTATCTCTCTATGTTTCTATATGTCTATCTATCTATCTGTCTGTCTGTCTATCTATCTATTAATCTCTCTCTAGGAAGTGGAAGCTGTGAGGGAGCATGCTGGTCGGAGCTGATAGAGTTACACACTTCACAAAGATTTAAAGTTTCAAATATAGCACGGGAAAGATTTATACAAAGTTCAATAGAGGAAGCAAATTTCATAGCAAGATCTATCAAGAATACCGAGATGTCACATTTAATTAACGAAGCACAAATATAACATAAGAATCATCATTTCATTGTTTATAAAGTTAGGAAAGATTATGAGTTAATTAAAATTATGGATTGTTACATATTTCTAACTTTAGGAATCGGGTGTAAAAGGGAAATGGGTAGATGTAGCTTATACAAATGGTATTCCTCCGCCAAAAGAGAGGGTTCTAATTAATAAACAAAACCTTTAAAAAAATCTCTCTCTCTCTCTCTCTATCTATCTATATATCTATCCGTATACCTGTTTATCTATATATCTATTTGTATATCTTTCTATCTATATATGTGTGTATATGTTTATCTGTTTATCTTTCCATCAATATTTCTATCTATGATCAATCTATCTATCTATCTATATATCAATATGTCTATCTTTATATATGTATATCTATCTATCTCATATTATCTTTTTATCTATCTATCCATATCTATATGTCTATCGGTCTATCTATATAATTTTATAACTATCTAATTGTCTATCTATATATTTATCTATCTGTCTATTTATATCTCTATGTGTCTATGTGTTTATCTAAATATTTGTCTATTTGTCTATCTTTTTAACTATATGTCTTATGGTTGTATATCTATCTATCTATCTATCTATATATCTATCTACCTTTATATCTATTGGTCCTTCTATATGTCACTTTGTTTATCTCTCTATGTTTCTATATGTCTATCTATCTATCTGTCTGTCTATCTATCTATTAATCTCTCTCTCTCTCTATCTATCTATATATCTATCCGTATACCTGTTTATCTATATATCTATTTGTATTTCTTTCTATCTATATATATGTGTATATGTTTATCTGTTTATCTTTCCATCAATCTTTCTATCTATCTATATATCAATATGTCTATCTTTATATATGTATATCTATCTATATCATATTATCTTTTTATCTATCTATCCACATATCTATCTTAGTATCTATCTATCTATCTATCTAAATATTTAATGATCTATCAATTAATATTTCTAATTGTGTACAAATCAATATATCTTTAATTCTATCTATATATCTAATATTATTCCAATATGGCTATCTGTCTATACATCTATCTATCTATATGTCTATCTATCAATATGTCTATCTATATATCTATCTATCAGTTTGTCTATATGTCAATTTATCTATCAATATATTTGTCTAACTATCTATCTATATATCAATCAAGTATTCGAGCTACTCTTTTTCTGCCTAATTTCTCATCCAATAATAGAGATGAGGGACTAGACGACCGGAGTTAGCAAGCTTATAAAAAGAAATAGGCCGATCAAAATAAAACAATGTGCAATGGACGCTCTTCTTTCTATTTGACAATCTTTATATCTTCCCATCTATCGATATGCATATCAGTATATCTATTTATTTATATATTTGACTATCTATATAACTATCTATCTATTTATCTATATATATTTTAATCTATTTGTCTAACTATCTATCTATATTTTTTTATATATGTCTATATGTCTATATGTATATCTGTCTAACTATATATATAAGATCTAGCTATATATCAATCTGTCTATCTATCTATCTATCAATATATTAATTAGTCTATCTATCTATCTATATGTCTATCTATGTATCTATCTATTTATCTGCCTATCTACCTGCCTGTCTATCTATCTCTTTGTACATCTATCTATCTATATGTCTATCTTTCTATCTGAATATCTATCTACCTATCTAACTTTCTATCTTTATATATATTTATCTATCTAACTATTTATATGTCTATGTGTCTATCTACCAACTTGTCTCTCTGGCTATTGATATATTTGTCTATCTATTTATCTATATATTTGTATATCTGTCTATCTCCATATTTATTGATATAGAAATCAATCAATCTAGCTATATATATATATATATATATATATATATATATATATATATATATATAAATATTTATCTTCTATCATTTAATCTCTCTATTTTTATAACTGTATATTTGTCCATCCATCTATATATATATATATATATATATATATATATATATATCATTCTATTTATCTATCAATCTATCTATCTTTCTAACACTCTATCTATTTATCTATCAATCAATCTATCTGTCTATCTATCTATCTATCATTATATCTATTTATCTATCTTGTTGTCTTTATATATAGGGTTCTATCATTCTATTTTTCAATCTCTCTAGCTATCTATCAGTCTATCAGTCAACAAATTTATCTTTCTATCTATCTATCTATATAAATTTTTATTTAGATCTATCTATCTAAATTTCTCTCTATTTATCTATCTAAGTGTCAATCTATATATCTATCTATATATTTGTTTATTTGACTACCTATCTATCTATTTATCTATTTAATTATTTATATGTCTATGTGTGTATCTGGCTACCTGTCTATATGGCTATCGATATATCTATCTATCTATCTATATATCTATCTATTTTTATATCGATTTATCTCTATTTTTATGATATATAATCTACGATATATATATATATATATATATATATATATATATATATATATATATATATATATATATATATATATATATATATATATATATCTATCTATCTATATGTCAATCTTCCATCACTCAATCTCTCTATCTATCTATCTATTTATTTGTTCATCCATCTATCTATCTTTATATCTATACATCTTTCTATTTGTTTATCTATCTGCCTGTCTAATTATCTATTTATTCATCTATCAATTTATATTTGTATATCGATTTATCATCTATCTATATATTTATCTATCTAGCTATCTCTATATATAGCTGTCTATCATTCTATCTATCTATCTTTCTTTCTCTCTAGCTTTCTATTAGTCTATCAATCAATCTTTTATCTTTCTATCTATCTATATATATTTTTAATTATCTATCTGACTATTTCTCTCTCTATCTATCTGTCTAGCATTCGATTCATTTATCTATCTATGTATCTATATATCTATCTATATATCTATCTTTTTATGTGTTTATTTAATTAAATGACTATATGTCTATCTATCAATCTATATAACTATATAACTATCTATCTTTCTATGTTACTATCAATATAACTATATATCTGTCAAACTATCTAACTACAAGTCTTTCTATCTAATAGTCAATTTGTCTATATGTCTATTTATATATTTATCTATCAATTTGTCTATTTATCTTTCATTTTGTCTATCTTTCTATTTGTCTTCCTATTAATCTATCTAGCTATCTATTTATTTATCTCTCTATCTACCTCTCTATATATCTAATTATCTAGATATCTATATTTCTATATATCTTTCAGTTTATCTATCTATATGTTTATCATTATATCTATCTATCTATCTATCTTTCTTTCTTTATTTCTTTCTATATGACTATCTACCTATCTATATGTCTATTTCTCTGTCTGCATCTCTATCAATCTATCATTCATCTTATCTATATATCTATCTATCTATCTAACTATTTATATGCCTATGTGCCTATCTAGCTACACTTCTCTCTGGTTATCGATATATTTATCTATCTATCAATCAATATATTTTTATATCTATTTATCTCTCCATTTATTGATCTATCTATCAATCAATATATATATATATATTTATTTATTTATTTATCTATCAATATGTCTATCTTTTGTCACTCAATCTCTCTATCTATCTATTTTTCCATCCATCTATCTATCTATCTATCTTTTTGTGTATTTGTCCATCTAACTAACTATCTATCTTTATATCTATATATCATTATATTTATCTATCATTCTATCTATTCGTCTATCTATCTATCTATCTATCTATCTAGTTATCTCTATATATAGGCACCTATCATTCTATTTGTCTATCTTTCTAGCTATCTATCAGCTTATCAGTCAATGTATTTATCTATCTATCTTTTTATCTAAATTTTTATTTGTCTATCTATCTATTTGTCTATCAATCTATCTATCTATGTGTCTATCTATATAGTTATCTTTCTATTTGTTTATTTGTCTATTTTCATATCTATCTAACTATCTAACTAACTATTTATATTTCTATGTATCTATCTGACTACCTATCTAAATGGCTATCGATATATCTGTCAATCTATCTTTCTATTTTTATATCTATTTATCTCTCGATTTGTCGATCTATCAATTTTTCAATCATATATATATCTATCTATCTATCTATATGTATATATTATGTCACTCAACCTCTCTATCTATATTTCTGTCTCTTTTTCCATGCATCTATCTATCTTCAGAAAGATATAACTATCTATCTATCTCTTTATCTATCTGTTTATCTATCTCTTTATCTATATGTCTATCTATCTATATATCTATCTATCTATCTATATATTTATCTATCTAGCTGTCTCTATATATAGCTGTCTATCATTCTATCTATCTATCTATCTAGCTATCTATTAGTCTATCAGTAAATCTTTTATCTTTCAATCTATTTATCTATATATATATCTATTTATCTATATATCTATCTTTTTATTTGTTTATTTATTTATATGTCTATATGTCTACCTACCAATCTATGTAACTATATAACTGTCTATCTTATCTTACTATTGATCTAACTATATATCTATCAAACTATCTAACTAAAATTCTTTCTATCTAATAGTCAATCAATCAATCTATCTATCTATCTATTTCTCTATCTATCTTTCTATTTGTCTTCCTATTATTATATCTAGCTATCTAATAGTATATCTCTCCATCTACGTATCAATCTATCAATAAATCTAACTATCTAACTATCTATATTTCTATCTATATAACTTTTAGTTTATATATCTATATGTCTATTATTCTATCTATCTTTCTTTCTTTATTTCTATATGATTATCTACCTATCTATCTATATATCTATCTATCTTTCTAATTATCTATCTGCATATATGTATCTATATGTGTATCTGTCTATCTATCTATCTATCTGCATATATGATTATGTATAATTATCTATCTATCTATGTATCTATATAACTGCATATATGTCTATCTATCTATCTATCTACCTAGGTGTCTATCAATCTATATGTGTATTTGGCTATCTATATATCTATGTATTTGTATATCTATCTATGCATATATCTATTTTATTCTCTATTTATAGATCTATTTATCTATAAATATTTATATCTATATATATATCAATCAATATGTCTATCAATCTATCTATCAATCTATCTAATTATCTATCTATCAATCTATCTAATTATCTATCTATCTGAGTATTTTTCAATTATTCTATCTTTCTATATCTATATCTATCTATCTGTCCATCTCTCAATGTGCCTATCTATTATCTATCTATCTATTTGTGTATCTGTCTATCTATCTATCTATCTATCTATCTTCTTATGTGTCTATTTATCTATCTGTATATATATCAATATCACTTTTTGTTTTTCTATCTATTTGTCTATTAGTCTATCTCTATCATTGAATATTTATAAATCTTTCAATCTATCTTTTTATCTAGCTATCTAACTATCTATTGATCTTTCTATCTTTATATGAATCTATTTATTTATCTCTCTATCAATCTTTCTATTTATCTATCTATCTTTCTATATATCCATCAATTTGTCTATTTGTTCTTCTATCTATATATCTATGTCTCTATTTATCTTTTTGTCTATCTATCTATCAATTTTTGAATTTATCTATCTATGTGTCTATCTATGTATCTATTTATCTATTTATTTTTTATATCTATCTATCTATCTATATATCTATCAATCAATCATTCTATTTGTCTATTAGTCTATATAATTATCTATCTATCTATATATCTATTTCAGTCTATTTGCTTATCTAGCTATCTTACTATCTATTGATCTAAATTTCTTTTTTGTTTATTTTTCTATCTATCTATATATCTATCTATCTGACTATCTATCTATCTATTTTATTGTTATGAGTCTATTAGTCAATCTTTCTATTTATTTATCTATCTCTTTTACTGACTATTTATCTATATATCTATTTATCTCTCTATCTATCTTTTTAGTGGCCTATCTATATAGTTTTCTAAATGTTTATTTGTTTATCTATCTATATGTTTATATATGTTCTATTTGTCTACATAACGATATATTTATTTGTCTATCTGTATATCTCTGAATCTAAGTATCAATCTATCTATCTATCTATAAAGCTGTTTATCTATCTATCTATCAATCTATCTGTCTATCTTCCAATTTATCAATCTATCAAACTATATATATGTCTATATGTGTATCTATCAATCTATCAATATATCTATCTATCTATTTATCTATAATTATATCTACTATCTTTCTATGAATCTATCTATTTGTCTATCTATCTGTATATCTATCTATCTATATAACTATCTATCAAACTATCCATCTATTTATCTTTCTATTTATCAATCAATCTGTCTATATTGATTTGTATATCAATCTAATTTTTAAATTATCTATTTTTTTGTGTCTATTTATCTATCTATCTATCTATCTATGTATTTATCAATCTATCTATTTTTCTATTTGTCAATGTATTTATTTATCTATTTATCTATTTTTCTAATTTTCTATATATTTATTTGTCTATAAGTATATTTGTTTATATGTGAATCTTACTATTATCCTATGTATTTTTGTTAATATGTATCTATCTATCTATTTATCTATCTATTTGTCAATGTGTCTATGTTTCTACATGTCTAAATAACAATTTGACTATATATCTATTTGTCAATCTGTTTATATATCTATTTCACTAGATATGTTTTTGTAAATCAGTCTACCTGTTTATCTATTTATATATCTATCTTGCTTTCTCTTTCTCTATCTATGAATTTGTCTATCTATAATTCTATATATCTATTTATCTGTCTATCAGTCTGTCTATTTGCTGATCTAGCTATATATCTATATGTTTATTTGTTTATTTATATAAATGATTATATGTCTATTTATCTATCTATCTATATAACTATCTAACTTTCTTTCTATTTATCTATTTAATTATCTATCTATCAAAATATCAAACTATTTATCTATCAATCTAGTAGAGAATCTGCCTATCTGTATATATATATATATATATATGTCTTTATATCTCTATTGCATTCGATTGTCTTTCTATCTATTTGTCTAACTATCTTTCATTCTAGTTATCTATATGTCTATCTTTCAATCTATCTGTCTGTTTCCCTATCTATCTATATATCTATCTCTTTATTTGTTTATTTATCTAAATGTCTATATGTATATCTATCTATCTTGGTAACTATCTATCTATCTATCTGTCGAACTATCTAACTATATTTATTTCTTTTTATCTATAAGTCAATTTGTCTATCTATTAAACTATCTTAATGCCTTTTAGTCTATTTGTCAATTTTTCTATCTATCAATTATCTATATGTGTATTTATCAATCTTATCAATCTGTTTATTAATTTGTCTATCTATCTAGCTATCAATTTTTTTATCCATCTTTCTTTCAATCTATCTATCAAATTGTTTATCTATATGTCTATCTATCAAATTGTTTATCTATATGTCTATCTATCTATTTATGCAACTATCTAACTATCTAACTATCTATCTATCTATTTATCTATCTATCTGTCAAACTATCTAACTATCTATCTTTCTATCTATCTATCAGTAAATTTGTCTATCTATAAACTATCTTACTTCCATTTAATATATTAGTCTATTTTTCTATATATCTATCTATCTATCTATGTGTGTATCTATCTATCTATTTATCGATATGTCTATGTGCCTATATATAGCTATGTGTTTATCTGTTTATATGCCAATCTATCTATTTGACTATTATTCTATCTATCAATATTTCTGTGTATGTATGTAGGTATGTATGTATCTATCTATCTATATATCTGTCTATCAGTTTATCGGACTATCTATCAAATTGTATATCTATTTTTCTATCTATCTATCTATCTCATTGTCAACCTGTCTATTTTCTTTATGTATATTTGTCTATCTATATATCTATCAATCTATCTATATGTTATCTATCTATTTATTGATCTATCTATTTCACTATCTTTCTATTTGTATATATGAATATATTTCTATCTATCTATCTATCTATGTATCTATTTATCCATTTATCTATATATATATATATATATATATATATATATATATATATATCTGTCTGTCTATATGTCAATCTTTCTATTGGTCTAACTATCAATCAACCTATTTTGCTTTTATCTTTCTATATTTCTATCTATCTATATATATGTCTATCGATTAATATATTTGTCTATCTTTCTTTTTGTCTCTTTGTCTATTTGTATATTTCTCTATCTATATATCTATCTATCTCTCTATATGTCTATTTATATTTTTGTCCCTTAATATATTTGTTACTATATTAATATGTCTATATCTATATTTGTACATCTATTTATCAATCTAAGTATCTGACTATCTATTTATATGTCGATATATCTATGTATATATCTATTTATCTATCTATCTATCTGTGTGTGTGTGTGTGTATATATATATATATATATTTCTATATCTCTAAGTGTCTATTAATTTATCTATTTATCTGTTTATCTATCAATTGACTATCTATCTATTTGTCTATCAATCAACCTATTTATCTATGTATATATATATATATATCTATATCTATATCTTTATCTATTTATTTCATTGTATTTCTATCTATGTGTCTATTTGATTATCTATATATATGTATAATTGGCTATCAATCTATCAATATATCAATTTATAGATCTATATTTCTATTATTATATCTATCTATCTATATGTCAATCTATTTGTCTATCTGTCTATGTGACTAATTGTCTTTTATTTATTAGTCAATCTATTTACCTATATATATATATATCTATCTATCTTTCTATCCTTCTATCAATTAATCAATTTATCTATTTGTTTAAGTGTTTATATGTCTATCTATCTATTTTTATTACAATCTATCTATCTATCTTGATATATATCAGTGTATCTATCTATTTTTCTATCTTTCAATCTTTCAATATATTAATCTATCAAAATGTTAATATATCTATATGTCTATCACTCTATCTATCTATTAGTCTAATAATCTAATTATATAACTATCTAACTAATTATCTTTCAAGCTATCTATTTGTGTTTCTGTCTATCTATCAAACTATCTCACTGTCTATTACTTTATTAGAATATTTGTCAATTTGTCTATCTAACTATCAATTTATTTATGTATCTATATCTATTTATCTATCTATCTATCAGACTATCTCTCTATCATCTATTTTATATCTATATATCTATTTATCTATCTATTTATTTATCTATTTATCTATCTATTTGTCTATTTATCTATGTCACTATATGTGAATATGTCTATCTATCTATTTGTCTATATGTATTTGTGTCTATATGTCTATATGTTTATATGTCTATCTGTCTATTTGTCAACCTATCTATCTATCTATCTCATTATCTTTATATCTGTCTATCTATATAATTGTATATCTATTTATCTCTCTATATATCAATCTATTAATCTATATTTCTTTCTATAATTCTATATATCTATCAAATGTATGTGTATCTATCTATTTATGTATCTATCTACTTTTCTATCTATTTATTATCTATCTATCTATCTATCTATCTTTTTTTCTATCTATATATCTTTTTGTGTATCTATGTATCTGTCTATCCATTTATTTACTTATATGTATATCTATATGTCATCCAGTCTATGTATCTATCTATCTATCTATCTATGTGTTTATCTAACTATCTATCTATCTTTCAATCAGTTTCTTTATCAATCTTACTATTCATCTGTGTGTTCTATTTACCTATTTACCAATCTACCTATAGGCCTATCTATTTATTTATTTATGTATTTATCTATATATCTATATATCAATCTATGTATCTTTCTATCTGTCTATCAGTGTATATGTATATCTATCTATGTGTCAATATTTCTATCTGTCTATCTATCTATAATCTATCTATATGTATATATTCTATTTGTCTATCTTTCTATCTTTTTGTCAATTAGTATATCAACCTTTCTGTATATGTGACTATCTATCTATTAGTTTATCTTTATATTAGTCTATGTGTCTATGTATCTGTCTGTCTGTCTGTCTGTTTGTCTATCTATCAATCTATCTGTAGAATTGTATATCTATCTACCTCTCTATATGCCTATCAATCAATCAATCAATCTATCTATATATATGTCTATATGTCTATATGTCTATCTGTATATTTATGTATCTATTTGTCAATATTTCTATCTATCTATCTATCTATGTAACTATCTAACTATCTAAGTATCAATCTTTGTATCTGTCTATTTCTCTAACTATCTAACTATCTAACTATCTTTCTATCTATAAATCTTCCTTTTGAAATGCACACACACACACACACACACACACACATATATATATATATATATCCATCTGTGTATCTATCATTCTATCTACTATCTATCTGACTACCTATCTTTTTGTTTATATGTATATCTATTTAATTGAATATCTTATATCCATCTATCTATTTGTCTATATATCTATCAATCTTTATGTTAATCTATCTATCTATTTATTTATCTCTCTATCTTTCTATATATCTGTGTATTTATTTATCTATCTATTTGTGTACATGTATATCTGTCAAACTTTCAAACTGTATATCTATCAAATAATGATTATATATATATGTCTTTATATCTAACTATCTATTTATATAATTGTCTAACATTCTAACCCTATCTATAAATCTATCTATTTTTTCTATAAATTTGGCTTTCACTCTATTTTTCAATTTATATATTTGTCTATATCTCAATCTAAGTATATATATATATATATATATATATATATCTATCTATCTATTTAGATATATATTTGTTTATCTATATATTTTTCTATCTGTCTATCTATCTATCTTTCTATCTATATATCTCTCTATAAGTCTATTTGTCTATACTTCTATCTATATGTCTATCTTTCTATCTATCTTATCTATCTATTTGTATATCTATTTATTTATTTATCTATCTATCTATCTAACAATCAATTAATCTATCTATCTATTTATCTATCTATTTGTCTGTTTATCTATCTATTTATATCTTTTTGTCTATATGTCTAACTATCTATCTAATTATCTATATATATATATATATATGCCTATAAGTATATTTGTCTATATCTTTATCTATCTATCTATCTTTTAATCTCTCAATCTATCAATCTTTGTGCCTATCTTTTAGTCTATTAGTCTATTAGTTTATGTGTCTATTTGTCTATTTATTAATCTATTTATCTATCTATATGTCTATCAAGATATCTATCTAATTGTATATCTATCATTCTATCTATACATCTATTATTCTATCTATCTATCTATCTATCTATATATTTGTATATCTGTCTATCTATCTATATGTCTTTCAATATAACTATATATCTTTCTTTATGTCTATTTGATTATATTTCGATCTGTCTATCTTTCTATCAATGTAATTGTGTAACTATATATCTTTATATGTTTATCTATCAAACTATCAAACTATCTTTTTGTCTATCAATATATTTATCAATCTATATATATATATATATATATATATTTATATTTATCCACCCATCTATTTATCTATCTATCAATATATTTGTCTAAGAGTCTATTAGTGTATATGTATATCTGTCTGTATATCTATCTATCTTTCTATATATTTGTCGATATGTCTATCTATGTATTATTCTATCTATATATCTATTTGACTATTTATATGTCTATATATCTATCTATCTATATATCTATCTATCTATATATCTATCTATCTGAATATTTATCTATATGTTTAAATGTTATCTGTGTATATAACTCTAAATTTATCTATCTATCTAACTATCTATCTATTTGTTTTTCTGTGTATCAATCTATTTTTGTATATGTGTATGTATCTATTTGTCAATCTCTCTATCTTTCAATCTATCAATCTGTTAATCTATCATACTTTGAATCTATCTATATCCCTATATATCTATCTATCTATTTTTCTATCTGTTTAACTATCTATCTATCTATTTATCAATATGTCTATCTATCAAATTATCAAACTATCTAATAGTCTTATAGTCTATTTGTCTATTTATATAACTATCTATATATTTATGAGTCTACGTGTCTCTCTATCAATTTGTTTATCTGTCTATCTATCTATTTGTGCATCTCTCTATCTGTATATCTATTCATCTTTATATTTGTATATCTATTTATCTGTGTATCTATCAATCTTTCAATCTATCTATATATATTTGTGTCTATGGGTGTATGTGTTTTTGTGTATATCTAATTATCTATCTGTCTTTCTATCTGTCTATCAAACTATCTATCTATCTTTCTTTCTATCTGTTGGTCTGTCTATATGTTTATCTATCTATCTATATATCTATGTATCAATCAATCTATCTATTTCTATATCTATCTATCTGTCTATATATTTAGTTGTTTATCTGTATTTCTGCCTATATGTCTATTTATTAATCTATCTATTTGTGTATCTATTTATTTGTTTAATTATATATCTGCATATCCATCTACTTATTTATTTATTTATCTATGTCTATCAATAAATCTAACTATCTATCAGTCTATCTTTCTATCTATCTACCTATTAATCTATCTATATATCTATTTATCTATCTATCAACCTATCTATCTATATGTCTTTTAGTCTATCTGTAAGTCGGTCTATGTATTTATATCTCTAACATATATGTCTATTTATTATACTTTCTATCTTTCTATATGTCTATATGTATATGTATCAAACTATCTATATGTCCATCTATCTATCTATATGCCTATCTATAAATTGTCTATCTGTTTATCGATATATATATATATATATATATATCGATCTATCTGTCTGTCTGTCTATCTATCTATCACTCTATCTATCTGTCTGCCCATCTATCTATTTATCTATCTTTCTATATGTATATCTATCTATCTATCTATATATCTATGTATCTATCTATCAATTTCTCTATCTATATATCTATAAATCTTTGAATCAATTTATATGTCTATCAGTCTATATCTCTATCAATATATTATTCTATTTATCTATATGTTTATGTGTCTATCCATCTATTTGTTTGTCTATCTATTTATATGTTAATCTATCTATTTGTATAACAATCTATTAGTTCAATTACTTATTTGTCTATCTATATATGTGTATTTCTATCTATCTGTCTATCTATATATCTATCTATCTATATATGTATATCATTTTATATGTCTACGTATCTATTTGTCTATCTATCAATATGTCAATTTAACGATCTCTCTATCTTTCTATGTATCTAATTCAATAACTATATAACTGTCTATTTATATATCGACTTATCTTTTGTGTGTCTCTATATCTAACTATTTAAATGTATTTCTATCAATCAATCTATAAGTCTATTAGTCTATCTATTTGTTTATATATCTATCTGTCTATCTTTCTATTTGCTTATATTTCTATTTGTCTATTTGTCTATATGTCTTTCTATCTATCTAAGTCAATCTGTCTTTTTGTCTATCTATATATCTATTTTTATATCTATATATCTATCTTAATGTCAATTTGTCTAACTGTCTAACTATTTATTTATCTAACTATATCTCTATCAATATATTTATCTATCAATCTGTCTATCTGTCTATTTGTTTATATATCTAACTATCTATTTATCTTTCAATCATTAAGAATATGTGTCTATCCATCTATCTATTTATCTATATATCTATTTATCTATTTGTTTATCTATCTAATTATCTAACTAGCTATCAATTTATTTGTCTATATGTCTTTCTCTCTAATATCTATATGTCTATATGTCAAATTTTCTATCTATCTATTTGTATATTTGTCTATCTATCAATTTGTGAATCTGTAAATCTTTCTTTCTATCTAATTCACTAACTATCGAACTGTCTATCTATCTATCATTCTATCTATCTAACTAAATAACTATCTTTCTATCTATTATTCTATCAGTCTATCTATCTATCTATCTATCTATTTCTATCCATTTATCTATCTGTCAAATTGTCTATTTATCTATTTGTTTATCTATCTATTTATCTATCGATTTGTCTATCAATTAATCTTTATATCTATATTTCTATCTATTATCTATCTATCTATCTATATATCTATCTATCTATATATTTGTATATTTGTATACCTATCTATTTTTATATCTATCTATATATCTATCTTTCTATATATAATTCAATCAATATATCAATATGTCTTTATAACTATTTTTCTATCTTTCTAATTATCTATCTTTTTAATTTTTTTATCTTTGTATCATACTATATATCTACCTATTAGTATATCAGTCTATCTACATATCTATTTTACTATTTATCTATTTATGTGTCTATATGTCTATATGTCTATCTATCTATTTGTCTATTTATATGTTTATCTTTCTGTCTATCTATCTATATATCTACTATTATATCTATCTATCTATCTATTTATGTATGTATCTATCTATCTATATGTCTATTTTTCTATCTATCTATTTATTTATCTGTCTATGTTTCTATGTGTGTGTGTCTATTTGTCTATATGTTTATCAGTCTATCTGTATATTTGTCAATTTGTGTATCTCTCAATTTATCTATCTATATAACTATTAAACTATCTATCATTTATTTGTCTATCTTTCTACTAGTCTAACAGTTTATCAGTCTATTAGTCAATCTATTTGTACACACACACACATATATATAAATACATATATCTATTAATCTATCTATCAATCTATTTGTTTATATTACAATCTATCTATCTATTTGTCTATTTGTCTATCTATCTATTTGTCTATGTATCTATCTTTTTGTCAATTTGACTATCTATATATCTATCTATCTATCTATCATTATTTCTACATGTTTATCTATCTCTCTGTCAATCTAACTATCTTTCTATTTGTTTATATCTCTATAAGTATATTAGTCTCTTATTCTATCTATCTATTTGTCAATCAATCAATCTATCTATCTATATATCTATCTATTTGTCTATCAATCAATCAATCAATCAATCTATCTATCTGTCTAATTATCTATCTGTCTATCTGTCTATCTTTCTATCTTTTTGTCAATCAATCTATCTATCTATATGTCTATCTATATATATGTATGAATCTATCAATCTATCTATTTGTCTATTTATCATTCTATTTATCCATCTATCTATAAATATATATGTTTATTTTTCTTTCTATTAATCAATTTATCTATCTATATGTCTATCTATATATATGTGTATGAATCTATCAATCTATCTATTTGTCTATTTAACATTCTATTTATCCATCTATCTATAAATATATATGTTTATTTTTCTTTATATTAATCAATCTATCTATCTATTTGTCTATATCTCAATTTGTATATTAGTCTATTTGTGTATAGGTTTGTGTCTATCGATCTATCTATCAGTATATCTATTTATTTTTCTTTATATCGCACTATTTAACTATCTATATATCTATCAATCTATCTATCTATATCCGTATCTATTTATCTTTTTATTTGTTTATAGGTCTATCTCTCAATCTATTTATATCTATCTATTTATTTGTCTATGTGTCTATTTATCTTTGTTTTTATATGTCTATCTTTTTTTAGTCTATATATTAGTCTATCTGTCTATATATCTATCTATCCATCTATATATCTACCTATCTGTCTAATTGTCTATCTACATATATATCTATCTATCGATCTTTATATATTTTTTATTTGTCTAACTTTTTGTGTCTATTTTTTTATCTGTCTATATATCTATTTATCTAGCTATTATCTATCTATCTATATGTCTATCAATCAATCTATATATATATATATATATATATGTATATATATATATATATATATATATATTATATTTTTATATCTATCTATCTATATCTTTATGTATTTATCTATCTATCTATCTATCTATCTATCTATATGTTTATCTATCTATCTATTTGTTTATTTGTCTATCTATCTAATTGTCTATCTGTCTATCTATATATCTATTTAATGATATATTTTTCTATCTATCTATCAATCTATCTGTCTACCTATTTGTCTATCTATATATGTGTCTATATTTCTATCCATCCATCTATCTATTAGTAAATCTATCTGTCTGTCTGTCTATCAATAAAACAATCTATCTTTTTTTCTTTCCTTCTATCTATTAGTCTATCTATCTATTTATCTATGTGTTTATCTAACTATCTATCTATATATCATTATATCTATCAGTCTATCTATCTATCTATCTATCTATCTATCTATGTATCTGTCTTTCTATCTATTTGTCTATCTATCTATCTATATCTCTATTTGTCAATCTACCTTTCTATTTTTTATTTATCTGACTATCTATCAATCTATCTATATGTCTATCTGTCTAACTCTTTATCTCACTATTCGTCTATAAGTCTTTCAATCCTTAACTTTATATATATATATATTTGTCTATTTGCACATCTATCTATTTTTTTATCTCACTATCTATTTATCAATCTATGTAACTATATAACTATCTATCTATCTGTCTATTTGTCTATTAATCAATCTGTCTATCTATCTCTATTTCTTTATATCTATCTATCTATATGTCTATTTATCTATATGTTTATCTATCTATCTATTTACCTATCTATTTATTTTCATATCTGTCAATCTATTCATCTATATTTATTTCTATCTATCGGTCAATCTGCCTTTTTATCTATCAATCTATTTGTCTATCTATCTATCTATCAATCAATCTATCTATCAGTCTTCATTCTATCAATCTATCTATGTATTTGTCTATATGTCTATTTGTATATATGTCTATTAATCTCTCTATCTATGTAATTATCTGTCTATTTGTCTATCTATCTTTTTATTTATTTATCAATCAATCAATCTATCTATCTATATATTTGTATGTCTATCTATATATATCTCTATCTAACTATCTATTTATCTTTCTATCTATTTGTCTTTTTTTCTTTCTTACTATCGATCTATCTAATCTATCATTCTATTTGACTATATGCTTATCTTCCTATCTTTCTATATATCTATATATATATCTATCTATCTATCTGTTTATCTATCTATTTGTCTATCTATCTTTTTGTCTATATATCTATTTGTCTATTTATCTATCTCTCTATCTATTTATTTATCTATATGTCTATTTATCTATCTATCTATATGTCTATCTATCTATCTATCTATCAATTAGTCAATCTATCAATTTGTTTATTTAACTATCTATCTATTTGCCTAATTATCTATTTGTCTATCTATCTATCGATCAATCTAATTTTTAATTTTTTTCACTGTCAATCTATCAATATGTCAATCTATCAATTTAGAAATTAGTCTATTAGTCTATTAGTCTATAAGTCAATATTTCTGTCCATCTATATTTATGTCTATATATATATCTATCTATCTATTTGTCTAACTATCTATTTATTTATCTTTTATCAATCTATCTCTCTATTTATTTATCTATCTAAAAGTCTATCTTTCAATATGACTATATATCTTTCTATCAATCAATCAAACTATAAATCTCTCAACCTATCTATCTATCTATCTATCCATTTATTTGCCTATCTACTGATCTATCTATTTGTCTATATATATATATGTGTGTGTGTGTGTGTGTGTGTCTATCTTTCAATCTGATAATCTATCTATTTGTTTATTTTTATATCTATCTATCTATCTATATGTTTATGTGTCTATCTTTGAAACATAACCTAAGTCTTTTAATGAATGCTAATGACGTTTGTTAAAACTAATTTTTATAACTTAAAAAAACTCAATTATTGTCTATAGTATTCCCAAAAATAAAAAATAAAAATTGTTATTAATAATAAATTTTGAATATATAAAGAATACTATTTTGATTTTTTTTGAAATTTATGTTATATGATATTATTATGTGTGTGTGTGTGTGTGTAACAAGTGAAAATTGAAAAATGTTAGTAATAACAAATTTTGAATATATAGAGAATACAATTATATTGTTTTTTGAAATTTACTTTAATATTATTTTTTACCTTGTTCTAATTCAGGATAACCTAATATAAACAACAATTTAAGAACAAAATAAAAATAAGGGGAAAACAAATTTAACTTATTTATTTTTTTACCATTTTTCTTCTAATTTTTTGGGGGCTTTAATTACAGGTACGTATGTAATTTGAATTCTTTTATGTTTTTAAATTATTCTTTATTCCATTATTAATTCACTTAAGAAACTTATTAATTTTTTTAATATATTTTTTTGTTCTATTTTTAACTCTACTTCTCATTTCTAGAAATTAAAAAAAAAAACATTTTTCTGATTTTTTCTAAAATCCAAATATAATTCATTCCCACTTTTTGACCACTGTATTGCTTTCTCAGTACTTCAAAAGAATTTTATCTTAAGTTGAAAAAACAAATAAGAAAAATATTATTATTTAATATATTAATGTGAAAAATTATTATCACTTCAAATTTATTATTTTAATAGTATCCATTCATTTTTTTTAGTGTTTATACTTTAAATTATAAAAACATTCTAATCATTTAAATTTTAATTAAAAAAATACAAATTTTTATTTTTAAATTTTGGAAATTAAAATAATAGAAATAGTTCGGGTTCTAGTCCCCCTTTTGATAAAAAATTGTAAAAATATTAAATCTCGTGCTATCTCCAGGCTTTGGCAGCCCTACCTGGAGATAGCACGAGAGCCCTAGCTGCAGGTATTCATTAGTCACTCTTCCTATTGTAGCTCGTGTGGTGGTTCTCTTCTTCCATTTTTTGTGTATCGAGCTGCTTCATCTTTTATTTTGCTTATGGTGGTGCTCTTCTCTTTCCACTTTCTTACCACCTTTTCGCCGATAACACGATATATATTATTAACCTATATAATATTGATTTTAGGGTGAAATATACATAGATCTTTTACTTGTATTCATTCCATAACTTCCTTGATTATAAGTATCATCTTCTTTCCTTCTTGGGTGCGTGGCAGGCATTTAGGTAGTTATTGTATTTTTTATGCTTTGATTCTCAAAAACACAAAATTGCAAAAGTTAATGTTTATTTTTTTTGTTCTTGTGCTCCAAAAAATGTTTTATGAGTATTCAATAAGTAGTTGAAGAGGTAAATTTTATTTGCTCTTTGCTTCTCCAAGATCAATTTTGTGGGATTAGCCATCCATTCAGGCATATGGTATGATGGGAAGGTGAAAATAAAAAATAAACTAGTGAAAAACTCATATTTCAAAAATTTTATTTTTGAAATAAAATTTTTTTCATTTTTGAAATAAAAATAAACAATAAAATCCTTTCATTCTTGATCTAAATCAACTTAATTCCCTTCGACCTCAAATTGTTGTCTTATTTCATTGTTTCGTAATATATATATATATATATATATATATATATATATATATATATATATATATATATATATATATAATTTACATATGTATATAAATTTTACCATTTGGTTCTTATTGTTGATTTATACACTCACATATAAATTTTATAATATTTTTAATTCATTCTACTTTAACTTAATAATCCATACAAGCAAATAAACTAGTGAAAAACTAGTATTTCAAAAAGTTTATTTTTATCTCATTAATTAAGGTACTAAAATATAAATATTTTCTAAATTATTTAAACATATTATTAATATTGCATTTAGATATAAGTGTATTGCAAAATATATTGGTCTATACAAATAAAATAAATACATTAAATCATATAATATTTTTAAAAATTTAATAAATAAAAATATTACTACCCAAACATATTTACTTATTATGTGATATTCCTGATTATACTATATTTGAAATTACACATAATATATTGATAGTTAACACATAAATAATATATTATAGTTATGTTAAATTCTAATATTATTTGATATGTATAATTTTTTTAGACATATTGTCTCAAACAAGCAATTAAATTTTTATAGTTTATTACAAGAATTCATATATTTTATAGAATTTTTAGCCTTCTTCTTTCTAGGAATATTAATGAAGAATATGATAAAATTTAGCCTTCTTCTTTCGAATTTATGGATCTAAAATTATAATCTTGTCTTTACAGTTTGCATATTGCTCCATGCTTTTCCTAAATTGGTTGTATGTCTAGGAGTTTGTTAAATATTTCATGCCTCATAAAGGTATATATTCTCTAGGGTTTCTAAATGAGATTTTTTTGGATATTAGTTTAGTTTTTTTTTAATTTGTTTTTCTATGTGGTTTTTTCTTTGAAACCCATGCTTTTATTTTATGTTAGATACATTAATTATAGTTGTAAATATATAACACCTTGAAAGCCTTATTCATAAGCCAATATATGAATTTTAGTGGTCTATTGTATTTTTATGAACATCTTGGCTATTATTTAAATATTTTGTAGGTAGCTTGATTGACTCATCCCTAGATTTCCAATTATTGCTGAGGTTGCTGATAGGCAAGTACTATTAACACCAATTTGGTCTTTAAATACACTGTTTTTAGGTTTTATTTTTTCGTACTAGGAATGCTAATTTTTTTGTACTAAGAATGCTAAGGAATCTATATTCCCTTGTTTGATTATTTATGACCCTAAAGTGAGATGATGATTAGTACTTACTTATTTTCATTGTATATTAATCAACTGAGTATTTTAGGTTACATTTTAGGACATGTAAATTGAGTTCAAATAGAGAATGGATGCATTTAAGGCTAACAAATGGATTGTCTAACCAATCCTTTATATCGAGAGTCGAATAATTTGTTCAATTTGCATTTAGTCTATCAGAAGGCAGTGATGGTAATCACATTAGATATCCATGTAATAAGAAAAAGTGCCAGAACAAGAATTTTTTTGAGGTTAACAAGGCAAGGTTCCATCTTTATAAATATGGTTTTGACCCTAATTATTGTGTGTGGTACTTGCATGGTGAGACCAAAACATCTATATATGGGGAGGAGGCATTATATAATGTGAATGCCACTAATCATCATGCAATAACAAATATTATTGAATCATCGACATATTTGTTCAAATGGTTAATGATGCAGCTGGTCCACAATTTAATGCTAATATTGTTGAGGAATCTCCAAACCCAACCACACAAAATTTTTATGACAAGCTTAATGTTGCAAACCAAGAAGTATGACCTAATTGTCAAACACACTCATAGTTATCAGCCTTTTCTTGAATGCTTCACATCAAGTCAGAGCATCGATTGTCTGAACGGTACTACGATGATGTGTTAGTTTATTAAGGAGCTGTTGCCGGATAATAATGTTATTAATGATAGTTTCTATGAAACCAAGAAGCTTATCAAGGGAATTGGGTTGCTAATCTATAAAATTCATACTTGCATGAATGGTTGTATGATTTATTGGGGTGATGACTCGGAATTAACTCAATGCAAATTTTGTGACCATGCTCGCTATCGACCACGAAGTATTAATAGACAAAAGCTCGTGCCATATAAGAAAATGAATTACTTTCTACTAACACTAAGACTTCAACATTTATGCTGTATATGTACTTTGTTTTTTTATAATCTGTTTGTATAACCAAATATTTCTGTTTCTGTTTTAATATTTTCATATAAGTGCAGGAAAGGAATTATTAAAATGCCTGGGATGCAGCAGTAGCACAATAACGGAGGTCCTGCTCCGGTTAAATGAACCGAAAGATTTTTTTTTATTATAAAATGTTTGTAATTTTAATTTCGGGTGGCTATATTTTGGACCCATGGAACTGTTCATCATTTCTCTCTCTCTTCTCTCTGCATGATTATCATGACTATTCTGTGCTGCATACTATAATACTATATTTTGGTTGGTTTAATCTGTAATGCATAAGCATTTTCTGGTGGATGTAGCATGTCGTATTGAGCGTCTAGCAAATCACATTATTTTCGGTGTTTATTTCACATTTTTGATTTTGTCGTGGTTGGTTGCTGGATTGGATATACATATATTTCTTGTTTTCTGGTGGTTTTGTTGTTTCCGTATCTTAATATCACTACCGTGGAAGCACAATTTCCCAACTAGTTATATGCTTTAGAAGCTAACATTGAGAGTATGAGATGACACGATGATCATTTTGTAGAAGACGAGGTGATGTGTCATTATTCTTATTCTCCTGCATGTAAACATTTTAATGCTACGCATCCCTCATTTACAACTGAAAGCCTTAATGTCTGATTAGGCCTATGTACTGATGGATTACGACCATTTGGGCAATATGAAAGTCATTATTCTCCATGGCCTATTATTTTCACTCCATATAATCTGCCCCTAGAAATGTGTATGAAGGAACAATACATTTTTCTAACAGTTATTATCCTAGGCCCAAAGAATTAGAAGGATAAGTTAGATCTGTATTTACAACATTTTATATTAGAGTTAGAAACATTGTGAGAAGTTGGAGTTGAAACTTATGACATATCTAGAAAGAAAAATTTTATGCTACGGATAGCTCTCTTATGGACAATCATGACTTTCCAACTTACTCAATGTTGTTTGGTTGGAGTACATCTAGAAGACTAGCATGTCGTATTGTAAGGATGAATCATATGCCTTTACCCTACAAAATGGAAGGAAACAAACATGGTTTTATAATCATCATAAGTTCCTTCCACTAGATCATCTATTTAGAAGAAATAAATATGCTTTTAGAAACAATCGAACGGTAATAGATCCACCTCCAAAAATTTGCTCTGGTATTGAGTTGCTAATAGAAATTGATGCATTAGGCTTAAAAAAAGTTACTAAGATTGGGGCAAATGATGATAATGTTTCTGTTAGTAAATTAACTAGATGGAATAATAAGTCAATTTTTTCGGATTTACCATATTGGAGCACAAATCTCATATGACATAATTTAGATGTGATGCATATAGAGAAAAATGTGTTTGAAAATATATTTAACATAGTGATCAATGTTGAGGGAAAAACAAAAGACAATGCAAAGTCTTGATTAGATTTTATGGAAATATGTCGTCGACCAAAATTGCATGTTGTTGATGGCAAGCTTCCAAAAGCTTGCTATATATTAGACAAAAATGGTCGAAATGAGATGTGTATTTGGGTTTAGAATCTCAGATTTCTAGATGGATATGAGGAAACATAAACTTTTTGAAATGAAAAGTCACGATTGTCATGTCTTTATGCAAATGTTGATACCAATTGCATTTCAAGAAATACTTCCATCACATGTGTGGCAAGCATTAATAGAACTTAGCTCGTTTTTTAAGGTGCTTACATCAACTGTGCTTAAAATAGAAGATATGTTGAGATTAGAGTCAGAAATGCCAATTATTATTTGCAAACTAGAGCAGATATTCCGTCCTAGTTTTTTTTTTGATTCAATGGAGCATTTGCCAATGCACATGGCATATGAAGTAAGGATAGCAGGACCAGTCCAATACCGATGGATGTATCCATTTGAAAGGTGTGCAAATTTATGTTTTAAAACTACATTTACTATCATCAAATCATTATATGATTTTGGTATTTATAAACTTATTGATTGGATTGCAGGGTATTTGTAGAAGTTAAAACAAAATGCAAGGAATAAGGCCAAAGTGGAAGGATCAATATGCAACAAATATTTAGTCAAAGAAGCTTCGGCTTTTTGTGAGCATTATTTCAATCCAGCACTCCATACAAGACATCGAAGGATGCCGCATAATGTTAAGTCCCATATTGGAGAAGGAAATGATTTCAATGGGAACTTGTCAATATTCACCCATCTCGGTTGACCTTTTGGAAGACATATAATATGCATGCTAAGTGAACAAGAGATTAATATTTCACATCATTATGTCTTGCTGAACTGCATTGAAGTTAAACCATATATTGAGTATGCATCTTAACTCAGCTATTGCACAAATGTTGTAATTTAATAATTCAACTAATGAGTGTTCTATTAATAGAATATTCTTTACTAAGTTATGGAAAAATGTGCCATAATTAATGATGCAACTGTTGATGCTAGACTCAATGATTTTTTTCTAATATGGTTCAAGACTTGCATAAGTTCTTTATTGTTTTAGTTAGTTAATGGTAACATGTTTTTTAGCACACTCTTATTTACATACACATGACAATGCTGAAAACATATATCTTAAAGCTCTAGCAGAAGTACTGAAAATAGTTAACTATTATAATGGATGTGGTGTGAATGGTTTTCATTTTCACAAACTTCTACGGGGAACTTGTAGATTTTCAAATAATAGTTGTGTGTGCGTTAAAGTTACTAATTACATGATTGATGAAACTGACTACTATGATCAATTACAAGATGTCATAAAATTAGAGTACCCAGGATTACCCATTAAGAATATTATTTTATTTAAGTATGAGTGGATTGACATTACACCAAATGTCAGGATAAGGATCAATAAGCAATACAAATTTTTTTTAGCAATGCAAGCACAACAAGTGTATTATTGCACATATGTAAGCTTAAAATATGATACTAGATCTTGGTGGGCTATTTGTAAAATCAAAGCTAGATGAATGATTTAGATGCTTGCAGAGCCAAAAATTACCCCACAAGATCCATTTCAATAGGAAACAAATGATGTTAAAGAATATAGTTTACCGGTAGAAAATGAAACTATTTTGCTTAATGATCCAATAGGTGAAATGTTAAATATCGATATAACTGAAATACTTTTTCATGAAGATGAAGAAGAAGAAGAATATGATGAAGATGAAGAAAATGGATGGAACGATTTAAACAATGATAAAAATTAGGTTGGTAATTTGATTGTTGTATAACCATTTAATTACCAATTAATATATATTGTATCATGTTCTTATGCTCATGGAGATATGGGTCGAGGAGTAGAATGAGGATCTGGGATAAGGGCAAGAGGACGTGGTAGGAGTGTTGTTTTCTCCCCTAGTGCCCAAGTAGATTCTAAATCATTAGAAGGTTCACCTACCACACATACATCTGCACAAGGTGCCATCATCCATGATACTACTAGCCTCACCTAGCATACACCAGGTGATCATGCATCATTTTCTACACCACCACTTGTAGAAGATTCAACACCTCAAGTAGCCTCACTACAGAGTTCAACATTACCACTACTCATTGGTTCTATCTCTCATCCTTCCATTACACTTACTAATGCAGAGTATGTTTTCCTTTTTAAACTATTTCACTTGAATTTTTTTATGTTGACCATATTAAGTTTATGTTGATAAAATTTGTATGTTTACTTGTAGGATACAAATCACAGAGAATATATCTAAAATTATCACTAATATCTTCAAGGAGCATTTGCATGTGATGGGTTATAATTGGAAGATGGTGCCTCTTGATATCAAAGATTTCTACTTGCAAGAGTTTCAAGTATGAATTAGGTCTAAGATAGATTTTATTTTATTTTATTTTTCTATATATCGATCAATAACAAATGTTGTTTCACTTTGGTCTTTAATATTTTTTTAAATGTTTTTTAATAATGCGGATAAGCTGGAATTGGAATGTGAATAAAATCAAAAAAATGTACACCATTAAAAAGTTTCACATATCATATACAATAAAAATATTTGTTTATTTCACAGATTTTCATTTTTGGCATTATATCAATTGCAAAAACATTATTAGTGGGATCCTTCACTAGATGCTCTAGTTAAGATTGCATGGCATAAAAGGGCTTCATGATGTTATAGTAATGATGTGAGTCGATAGAAAGATCATAGCGAATGACCGACTTTCATCTCAGAGAGTATTTGGGAAGCTTGGAAACATTATTGGCACTCGCCAGAATTTCAGAAAAAGTCTACCCAAGGATCTATGAATAAGATGAGTGAGACTGGAGGTGAGAGCATAAAACCTTCGCAACATACTGGTGGTTCCTTATCTCATAATGAGCATGCTAAACATTTGGTATGTATATTGATAATTATTTTGAATTTATTTAATGTTTTTTATATACTTGTTTTATTATATTATACATTTAAAATTTTAGGTGGCCAAGTTAAAGCGTCCGCCTCTTCCACATGATTTCCTAGAAAAAATGCATTGGAGAAAGGTATATAATCAATTTGTTCATTGGAAGTCTCAAGAGATCTATGGAAGTGCAATCTATTTAGTCAATTTGTTTGTAATTTTTGTTTATAAAAAAATTTATTACTAATGTTTATATATTTTAGGATTGTGTAGTTTCAAGGTATGAGGTTGGGACTGCAGCTATAAGAGAGGATGCAACTTCATCTCAATCAGTTGATACAACTCAAATATATCTAGATGAGGTTGGGTGATTAAAGAAGAAATGAGTATATAACCATGGATTAATAGGATCCGTATGCCTACAATCTCAAGCATCAACCAGTTCTATCAATATGCTTTCAACTAGTCAACCGATTCATGAATTTCAGACACGGGCAAAAGAAGATATTTGAATCATGGCTTTGGAAAAGGAGATGAATGTGGTGCATGACCAAATGATGCAGCAATAGAGGGAGCATTTATAGACTGTGAAAAGTCTTACTATGACTTTTCATGCACATATTTTAGAGCTTTTTAGGAGTCTGCCTATTTCATCAGCCATTGCCCTAGAGATAGATGTACCTACTACTAAAAGATCCAACTAATTGTTAAACATTTTTATTATTAAACTTTTGCACAAAGGAATTATAATCTAAAATTGTGGTTGAATATGGTGTATGAAACTATTAAGTATTATTTATAAAAATTGTGTGTTGCAATTTATATTATGGTACAATAAATTTTGAATCTAGTATAGAAAATATTGAATAATATAAAAAATATTGGGAAAAAACAAATTTAACAAAAATAAATGAAAATTGGAAAAAATAATTGCAATGGATTTTGCAATAGATATTCTATTGCAAATAAGTGACTTTTATAAAGAATATATTAGTTGCAATGCTATTTCGAATTTTCAATGAAATTACAATAAAATATTTTGCAAGGACTCATAATGGTTTTAAATATGTTGCAAAGTTGCAATGAAATTATAATAGTCATTGAAATGGTTAGTAATGAAATGATTGCTGATCTGTTGCAAATTTGCAATAGAATTGCAATAGAATTACAAAAGCATAATTTGCAATGACTCATTGTGGTTGCAACTCTGTTTCAAAGTTGCAAAAGAATGGCTAAAGTAATTGTAATGGGTATTAATGAAATGGTTGTTGATCTGTTGCAAATTAGCAATGGAATGACAACAATTTTAGGTCATCCATTGTCTTATGATTCTTGGGAATTAGCAATGGATATGAAATGTGTTGCAATATAACAATGGAATAATTTTGTTGCAAATCAATTAGTCTTTTGCAACTAAATGCCAAAGTGTGCAAAATTACAACAATGTTTTTTGCAACAGGATACTTATGTTGCAAATTCGATGTTAATAGATATTTGCAACAGATTTTTAAGGCTTTGCAAAGGACTTGGGATGAAAAATTCCATTGCAAAACTATGATTTTCATGTTGTGAAATAGAAACCTAGACAAATAGAAAGATAGATAGTTATATATATTATTAAATAAATAGATAGACAAAAAGAGAGATAAATAGATATATGAATAGATAGATATACAGATATATAGAAATAGATAAAGCCATTTAGACTAATAAATAGATGTGCACATAGATAGAGAAAAAAAGAGATAGAAAGATAGATATGTAGATAGATAGATAGATATAAAGATATAAAGGTAAATAGACATATAGAAAGATAGACAGATAGATAGATAGCCATATAGATAGATAGATAGATAGATAGATAGACAGATAGAAAGATAGATAGATATATATAATGATAGATAGAAAGATAAACTTATAGACTGATAGATAGAAAGAAAGATAAATAGATAGATAAAGAGAGAGATAGATTGATAGATAAATAGATAGATAGATCGATAGAAAAATAGATAGATAGATAAATAGAAAAACATATATATAGATAAATAAATTGATTGAAAGATTGTAAAATAGATAGATTTATAGATAGATACTCAAATAGATAGATATATAGATATATAGATAGATAGATAGATAAATAAATAGATAGACTAATAAACATATAAGAAGATTGGTAAATATACAAATACATAGAAAGAAAGATAGATAGATAGATAAAGAGAAAGATTAACAGATAGATAGATAGAGAGACAGATAGATAATCACAAAGACAGATAGACAGATAAACAAATAGATAAATAATCAAATAAATAGATACACTAAAAGATAGTTAGATAGTTTGACAAATAGATAGATTGAATGATAGATAGATATAAAGAAAAATAGTTAAATACTTAAATAGATAGATAAAAAGATAGATAGATTTACATATAGATCTTTAGATAAATAAACAAATAAATAGATAGATATATAAATAGATAGACACACACATATATTTATATATAGACAGATAGATAGACATACAAATAGATAGTTAGACATATAGTTAGATAGATAGATAAATAGATAGATAGATACATATACAAATAAATACATAGACAAATAGATAGGTTGATATATAGATAGATAAATAGATATCTAGAAAATAGACAGATAAACAAATATTAATATACACAGATAGACAATTAGATAGATAGACAAATTGACTGATAAACTAAAAGGTAGTTAGATAGTTTAACAGATTGACAGATTGAATGATAGATAGATATAAAGAAAGATAGTTAGATAGTTAAACAGATAGATAAATAGAAAGATAGATAGATATAAATATAAAAATTTAGATAAATAAACAAATAAATAGATATTTATATAGATAGATATACAAATATATATATATACAGCTAAATAAATAGACATATAGATAGTTAGACATATCGTTAGATAGTCAATTAGATAGATAGATAATTAGAAAGATAGATAGATACACAAATAGATAAATAGATAGACAAATAAATTAATAGATAGCTAGTCAGGTAGACATATAGACAGATAAATAGACAGATAGATAGATAGATGGACAGATAGATAGATCAACATGTAGACACATAGACATATATACAAATATATAGATAGATAGATAGATATATAGATATAAAGATAGACACTAAAATACATAAACTAATAGAAAGATTCATCGATATACAAATACACTTTTAGTCTAAAAGACAAATATATATAGATAAATAGGTAGATATAAAAAAAATATATAAATAAATAGACACATATACAAATAGATAATTAGACAAATAGACAAATATATAGAAAAATATATAGATAGATAGATAGATAAATAGATACATAGATAGATAAAGAGATAGAGAGATAGATAAATAAATTCACAAAAAGAAAAATAGATAGACAGATAGATAGATAGATAGATAGTAGATATAATGATAGATAGAAAGATAGACAAATAAATAGACAGATATATATGTAGTTGATATTTAGATAGATAGACATATATACAGATAGATAGATTGACAAATAGGCAGATAGACAGATAGATTATTTGATAGATAAATAGATAGACAAAATGTTAGAATGATAGATCGATTAATAGATATACAAATAAATATATAGATAGATATATAGATAAATAGACATAAAAATAAATAGAAAGATATATTGACAGATAAAGAAATAGAAAGATAGACAAATAGGTAGATATGCATATAGAGAGATAGACAGTTAGATATATATTTAAAATAGGTAGTGAAAAAAATAAATAGATAAATAGAAATATTAATCATTAGACTAATAGAGAATAAAATAGATAAAGTGACATATAGTCAGATAGATAGATAGATAGATAGAGAAATAGATAGATAGATCAGTAGATAGTTAGAGAGATAGATATACAAATAGATAAATAGATTGATAGATAGACATATAGATATACAAATAGATAGATAGATAGCTAGATGGGCAAATAGACCAAAAAATAAATTTATAGATAGAAAGATAGTTAGTTAGATTGACAGATAAATAGATAGACAAATAGATAGATAGACAAATAGATAGATAGACATATAGATAGATAGACAGAAAGATAGATAAATAGATAGACAAATAGATAGATAGACAAATAAATAAATAGATAGATAGTTACATAGATAGATATACAGACAAATATATACATGGATAGATATACAAATAGATAAATAGATCCATAGATAGATAGATAGAAGAACAATTTGATAGATAGACAGATAAAAATATTGAAAGATAGATAGATATATAGATAGATAGATAAATAGATAGACTACTATAAGATAGACAGATAGATTAATAGTTAGGTAGACATATAAATAGATAGATAGATTGATTGATAAATAATAGAAAGATAGAAATAGATAGATAGAAAAATAGATAAATTGATTCATAGAATGATAAATAGTAGATAGATAAATTGATTGATTGACAGATAGATAGAAACATACATAAAAAAATAGATAAATATATAGATAGATAGATAAATAAAGAAACCCATAGAGAGATGACATATAGACATATAGATATATAAAAATATTGACTAATACAGAAATACTCAAATAATTTGAGAGACAAATAAATAGTTAGATATATAGATAGATATATTGATATATATAAATATGTATAGATAAATAGATCTATAAATCGAGCAATAAATAGTTATATGCATAGATAGATATACAAATAGCAATAATATACAAATAGCTAGACACACAAATAGATTAATAGACACCTTGATAGATAGATAGATAGGTAGAAAGATAGATAGATATAATAGATAGATAGATCAATACATAGATAGATAAGTAGATAGACATATATATATAAAGATAGATAGACAGATAGATAGAAAGATAGATAGACAAATAACAAGATATATAGGTACACAAATAGATAGATAGATACACAGATTGAGAGCTAGACAAATGGATAGGTAGAATAATAGATAGCCATACAAATAGATAGATAGATAGATAAATGGATATATAATTAGACAGATAAATAAATTGACTTTAGGTAAATAGAAAGAAGTCAGTTAGATAGTTTGATAGATATATAGTTAGATAGTTAGATATATATATATATAGCATTGTATATAGTTAGATTGTTACATAGATTGAAATATAGACATATTGATATTTAAATAAAAAAACAAATAAAAAGATAGATATATAGACTAATTGATAAATTGATTAATAGATATATAGATAGATAGAAAGATATATAGATAGATAGGGAGATAGATAGATAGATAGTTAACTAGCTAGACATATAGAAAGATAGAATGATAAAAACTCAGAAAGACAAATAGAAATATAGATAAACAAAAAGATAGACAAATAGATAGACAAATAGATAGACAAATAGATAGACAAATAGATAGACAAATAGATAGACAAATAGATAGATAAATAGATAGACTGATAGACTGATTGTCAAATAGTTATATAGATAGTTAGATAGATAGATATATAGATAGATAGATAGTTAAATAAATAGTTTGATAGATAGACAAATAAATAGTTAGATAGATATATAGACATGTAGACACATAGACAAAAAGATATGTAGATAGAAAGAATGATAGATCGAAAGACACATAGACACAAAGATACATAGACTGATAGATAGATTCATAGATAGTCAAATATAATTATAGACTAATAGACAAATAGAAAAATAGATAATTAAATAAATAGATAGATAGATATAGATATAGATAGTCAAATAGATAGATACATATATATATATATAGTTAGATAAATAAATAAATAGACGCATAACGAAATATATAAATAGACAAATTGACTGAAATACATCTCGATATATAGATAGATTGATAGATAACTAGATAGATAATTAGATAGATATATAGAAAGAAAGACACACAGATAGATAGAAACATAGATGGATAGATAGATAGATATATATATATATATATAAAGATAGATAGATATATGGAATGACAAATAGACAAATAGAGAGATAATAGATATAGATATAGATAGTTAGACATATAGATAGATATATAGATTGATAAATAGATATTTAAATGAATAGAGAGATAAATAGATATATAAACAGATTGATAATATATAGCTAGATATTCAGAGAGCATGATAGACACATAGACAGATGCATAGATAGATAGATAGATATGCATATTGATAAATAGACAAACAGATAGATGGATAAATAGACACTTAGAAAGATAGATAAATAAATAGATAGATCGAAAAATACACACACACACACACACACACACACACACACACACACACACACACACACACACACACACACACACAAATAGATAGATAGATGGATAAGTAGACATATAGATTTATAGATTTAAGGAAAGATGCTTATCTAGACATATAGATAAATAGATAAATAGATAGATATTTAGATATAATGATAAATAGATAGATAGATTAATAGATAGCTAAATTTACCTAAAGACAGGTAGATAGATATACATATAGGCAGATAAAAAGTAGATAAATAGATAGACAAATAGATAGATAGATAGGTAGAAAAATAGATAGATAGATATTTAGATAAACAAATAGATTGATAGGTAGATAGAAAGATAAATATACAAATATGAAAATTGATAGTCGGAGAGATATAAAGATAGCTAGATAGATAGATATATAAATAGTTAGATAGATAAACAAATAGATAGATAGGTAGATAGATAGTTTGAAATATAGATAGATAGATTGAAATATAGATAGATATACATATAAACATATAGATAGTTAGATAGACATATAATTAGATAGACCGATAGCCAGATAAAAATATAGGTAGATATACTAATACACACACACACACACACACACATAAATAGATAGATAACAGAAAGATAGTTAACAGTTAGAGAATTATACAGATAGATAGGTACATAGATTGATTGTAGACATTTAGACATATAGACAAATAGATAGTTTGATAGATAGATATAAAAATAGATAGGCCGATAGATAGATAACAAATAGATATATAGATAGAAAGATAGTTAGAAAAATATATAGACAGGTTCATAATAGATAGATTGATAGATAGAAAGATAAACATCTAAACAGATAGACTTATAGACAATTAGATATATTGATAAATACATAGACTTATTGACTAATAAATTCAAAGGTAGAGAGTGAGATAGAGACATTGCCATAAAGAAAAATAGATAGATAGATAGATAGGTAGGAAGGTAGGTAGATATATAATTAGAAAGATAGATATATATATATATATAGATAAATAGATAAATCAATAGATATATAGATAGATAGATTAAAAAAAATATAAACATTAATAGATAGGCACATAAACACATATTTAGATAGTAAGATAGTTAGACAGATTGATACATAGATAGATAGATAGATAGATATATAAATAAAAATGTTAGATAATTAAATAGAAAAATAAAAAGATATATACACAGATTGAAAAATAGAAAGATAGTTAAATAAATAGATAGATTGACTTATAAACTTATAGACTGATAGATAGTTGGATAGTTAGATAGATAAAAAGATATATCGATATACATATAGATAGTTAGATAAGCAAATAGACAGACAGATATATAGATAGAAATATAGATTGATTAACTTATAGAATGATAGGGTGATCGACGGAAAGATAGTTAGACCGTAATATATATAGATAGATTCAATGATAGATAGTTACATAGAAAGATAGATTGACACATACCAATATTTGCAAATAGATAGATAGATAAATAGATAGATAACCAATATATATATATATATATATATATATATATATATATATATATATATGTGTGTGTGTGTGTGTGTGTGTGTGTGGTTAGTAAGACATATAGATGGATAGAAATATAGATAGACATATAAACCGATAGATAGATAGACAGAAAAAAAATACCCAGATTGTAAAATAGAATGATATATACATAGATTATATACATACATACATACATACATGTATATAGATAAATAGATAGAAAGATAAATATTTAAATAGATAAACAAATAGATAGTTAGATATATATGCAAATATATAGGTAAATAGATAATAGATAGAGAGATAGATAGATAGACAGATAGATTGATAGTCAATTAGATAGATTGATAGATTGACAGATAGACAGATATACATATACCTAGATAAACAAATAGAAATATTGCTAAATAAATAATTAGCTAGACATACACATAGATAGATATAGAGATAGACATAATATAAATAGACTAATATGTTAATAGACAAAAAAAATAGTTAAATAGTTAGACAGTTCAACAAATAAACATAAAGGCAGATAGGCAGATAGATTATTAGTTAGTTATTGATTTACATTGATAGAAATATAAACAAAAAGATTGATTGAAAGATTGACTAATTAATAGATAGACAAATAGATACATATACAGATAGACAAAAAAACAAATATAATGTTATATATATATATGTAAAAATATATTACTAGATAGATAGATAGATAGACAGATATAGATAAATAGATAGACATATAGATATTTAGACAAATATATAGATAGACATATAGATAGATAGAAAAATAATCTATAGATTAATAGACTAATAGATAGATAAAAGATGGATAGTTAGAAAGAGAGATAGATAGATTGACAGATAAATAGATAAACAAATAGATCAATAAGAACACTAATAGAAAGACAGATAGATAAATAAATAGATACACACATAAATAGATAGATAGATAGAAAAAAAGATATATAGATAGATAGATAGGTTGATCGATAGATAGATAGATAGATAGGTTGATC
>JAREIK010000253.1:792678-855907 GCA_029783825.1 Sapria himalayana | reverse complement strand
TAGATAGACAATATAGATAGATAGAAAAATAATCTATAGATTAATAGACTAATAGATAGATAAAATGATGTTAGAAAGAGAGATAGATAGATTGACAGATAAATAGATAACAAATAGATCTAAAGAACACTAATAGAAAGACATATAGATAAATAAATAGATACACACATAAATAGATAGATAGATAGAAAAAAAGATATATAGATAGATAGATAGGTTGATCGATAGATAGATAGATAGATAGGTTGATCGATAGATAGATAGATAGACATATATATAGATAAATACATAGATAGATATACATATAGACATATAGACATATAGATAGATAAATAAATAGATATACAGATTGATAGATATAATATTTATATAGATAGATAAAAATATTAACTATTTGACTTATAGATAGAAAGATTATAAGATAGTTAGACGGATAGATAGATAGAAAGATCGATAATTAGATAGTTACATATTTTTGATAGTATTCAATATAGACATATAGACAAATAGACAAATAGATGGATAGATATACAAATATTTAAATAGACTAATAGATAAATTCATAGATAGACATATTGATAGTTACATAGATAGACAAATATACAGATAGACATATTGACAGACAGATAGATAAAAATATAGATAGATAGATAGACATATTAATACATAGACAAGTAGAAAATAAGGTTTATTGATAAATAGCTAGATAAACACATAGACTTATAGATTGAAAAACTAAAAAGCACATAGAGAGATAAAAAGATAGACATAAATAATAATTAATAGATAGATAGATAGATAGTTACCTAGATAAATTGAAATATATATATATATATATAAATAGATAAAAACATAGATGGATATATAGATTTATAGATAGATAGATAGATACATAGAAAAATAAATATATAGACACATAAACACATATTTAGATAGTTAGATACATAAATTTACTAATAGATTGATAGAAAAATAGATAGTTAGATAGTTAGATAATTATCTAGATAAACAGATAGATAGAAAGATAGATAAATAGTTAGATAATTTAATAGATAGACAGATAAATAGGTAGATAGACAAATAGACAGACAGAAATTAAGATAGACATATAAAAAGATATAAAAATAGTCAGCTAGACTGATGAAAAATAGTTAAATAGATAAATAAATAGATAAACAGATAAGTAAATAAATAGCGAGATAGAAATATTAAAAAAATTGTAGATAAATAAACAGAGAGATAAACTTATAAACTGATAGACTTATATACTAATACACTAAATGATAGTTGGATAGGAATTCATATAAAAATATAGATTGATATATAAATAGAGAGCTAGACACACATACAGACAGACAGATAGATAGATAGATAGATAGAATATTTGATTAAATGATAGACTAATAGATTAATATACTGAATTATTTAGAAAGTTAGACAAACAGATAGCTAGATATATAAATCGATAGGTAGTTACATAGATAGATAGATTGACACATAAACATATATACAAATAGATAGATAAACACATAGATAGATAGATATATAGATCGATAGATAGATAGATAAATATAAAGATATGTAGATTGACATATAGTTAGATAAAAATTATAAATACATAAACATATAGACAAATAGCCATATAGGAAGATAGGTAGATAAATAGATAGATATATAGATATTTAGATATATACATAAATAGATAGATAAATAGATAGATAGTAAAATATTTACAAATATAGATAGACAAATAGATAGATAGATATATAGATACATACATAGATAAATAGATAGATAAAGAGATAAAAGATAGATAGATATAAATAGATATATAGATAGACAGATAGACAAATAGACATATATATTGATTGAAAGATAGATATATAAATAGATTGATAGATAAACAAATAAACCAATAGACATATAGATAGACAAACATACAGATAGATAGATACATAGATATATAAATAGATAGACAGATAGTTAGATATTGGCATAAAGATTGTTAGATAGACACATACAAACATATATAGATAGAAAAGAGAAAGATAGACAAAAAGAATGATGCACAAATAGATAGATAGATTGATAGAGAGATAGATAGATAATTGGACTAATAGGTAGCTAGAAAGCTTGATAGATAGATAGATAAGTAGATGATTAGACTAATAGGCAGCTAGAAAGCTTGTTAGATGGATAGATATATAAAAAGTTAGATAGATAATTAGACACTTAGACAATTAGAGAGATAGTCAGATAGAAATATTGACATATAGATAGATTGATAAATTGATAGATAAATAGATATATAGATAGGTAGTGAGATAGATAGATAGATAAATAGACAGATAGATAGATAGAAAGATAGGTAGATATATAGATAAATAGATAGATTGATAAAAAGATAGACAGATAGATTGAGAGCAGATTAACAGATAGACATATAGACATATAGACATGTAGACATATAAATAGATAAATAAATAAATAGATAGATAGATTGATTGATTGATAAATAAACAGGTAGATAGATTGACATAAAGATAGATATAGAAATAGACAGATAGATAGCTAGCTAGATAGACTTATAGACTAATACATTAAAAGATAGTTAAATAGTTTGAAAGATAGACTATTCTGAATATAGATAGATATATTGTAAGTTAATTAGTGAATTAGATAGATAGAAAGATAAACAAATAGAAAATTGTTAGATTGATAGATTGTTAGATAGACAAATAGATACATATTCAGATAGACAAATAGACAAATAGAGAGTAAGACATATATATATATATACACACACATATAATGAGATAGACATATAGATAGATAGACAAATAAATAGATAGACAGATAGATAGATAGATAGATAGATACTTAGACTTATAGATTGATAGGCTAATAGATAGATAGAGAGATAGATAGATAGAGATATAGATAGATCGGTAGATAGATAGATTGATCATTAGATAGATAGACAGACATATAGATTGATATATACATAGATAGATATATAGATAGGTAGAGTGATAGATAGATAGACTAATAGATATTTATACATATTGACATATGGATATATATATATATATATATATATATATATATATATATATATAGATTGATCATTAGAAAAATAGACACATAAATTAGATAGATAGATAGACAGACATATAGATTGATAGATACAAAGATAGATAGATAGATAGATAGGTAGAGTAATAGATAGATAGACAAATAGATAGATATACATATTGCCATATTGATATATATATATATATATATATAGACTGATATTCTAATAAATAGAAAGATAGTTTGATAGTTAGATAGATAGATAGTTTGAAAGATAGATAGTTAGATAGTTACATCGATTGACATATAGATATATAGATAGATAGATAGATAAATAAACAAATAGATAGATAGATAGAAAGATAAATAGATAGGCATATAGATAGATAGACATAAATATAGATAGACATATAGACAGATAGACATATTAACAATTAGATAAATTGATATATAGATAGATAAACACATAGATGTATAGAATGATAAACTAAAACAAAAATAAATAGATCAAGAGATAGACATATAGACAATTAAATAGATCGCTAGATAATTAGTTAGACAGAATGATAAAGAAATACATAGATAGATAGGTAGAGTAATACATAGACAGTCATATAGATAGATATACATATTGACATATGGATATATATATATATATATATATATATATATTGTCTGATAAATTAATAGATAGAAAGATAGTTAGATGGATAGATTGTTTAAAAGATAGATAGATAGATAGATCGTTAGATTGATATATTGTTTAAAAGATAGATAGATAGATAGTTACATAGATTGACATATATATATATATATATATATATAGATAAACATATAGGTAGATTGATAGATATTTACATAGATAGAAAGATAAATAGATAGGCATATAGATTTATAGACATATAGATAGATGGACTTATAAATAATTAGATAAATACATAGACTTATATAGTGAAAACTAAAAGGAAAATAAAAAGATAGAGAGATAGACATATAGACAAATAAACAGATCAATAGATAATTAGTTAGATAGAAAGATAGATAAATAGATATATAGATAGATAGAAAGATAAATGGATAGACAAATATAAAGATAGCTAGAAAGATAAACAAATAGATAGATAGACAATAGCTAGATAGATACATAAACAAATATATAGATAGTCTTATGCATAGATAGACCAATAAAATGATCAAAAATTAGATAGTTAGATAGTTAGATAGATAGATAGACATATAGTTAGATAGACATATAGATTGGTATATAGATAGAAGTTACACATTTAAATAGATTGATAGATTACTAGATAGATTGATAGACAAAGAGACATATAGAAAGAAAGATAGATAGACTTATAGAAAGATATACAATTACTCAGATAGACTATTGGACAAATAGATAGATTTATAGATAAACATATTAACAAATATGTAGAAAGACAGAGAGACATACATATAGATAGTTGATAGATAGCTAGATAAATAAATAGCCATATAGACATTTAGATAAATAAATAGATAGCCATATAGATAAATTATTAAATAGACTGATAGATAGATTTATGGACAAATAATTAGATAGACAGATAGACAAATTGATAGATAAATTAATAGATATTTAGGTAGGCAAATAGACATATAGACAGTTAGATAGAAAAATTGAATGATTAGTATATATACCTAACGATAAATAGACACATAGAATAATAGACGTATATACTAAAAGATAGATAGAGAGATAGATAGATAGACAAATAAAAAAAATAGATATATGGATTGATAGATAAATAGATATATATATATATATATATATATATATAAAGAGATATACAGATAGATAGATAGATAGATAGATAGATAACCTTATAGACATAAAGATAGATAGACAGATAATCTCAAATTGAATAAAGAGATAGAGAGAAAGACATATAGAAAAATAGATAGAAAGATAGATAGATATATACACAAATATACAAATAGATATATAGAATTATATACAAATATCAAATAATAGATAGATAGATAAACACGTAAACAGAAAGATAATTAAAAACATATACAGCTAGATCGATAGGAAAATAGCCATTAGACAGATAGTTTGATAGATAGATAGATAGATATAAATATTTATAGACAAATAGATATATAGACACATAGACATAGATATATAGATAATACAAAGAGAGACAGACATATTGACATTTAGACATATATTAAGTTAAATTGATAGGCAAATTGAGAGATAGACAGATATATAGATAATTAAAAAAATAGATTGAAAGATAAAAAGAAAGATATGTAGATAGATAAAGTGATAGAAATTTAGATAGATAGATAGATAGATAGATAATAGAGACATATACATATATTGATAGATAAATAGTCAGATAAATAGTCGGATAAATAGATCGATATATATATATATATATATATATATATATACATATAGACAAATAGATAGATACATAAATAAATAAATAGATGGACAAATATAAAGATAGACAGATAGAAGAATAGTAAGATAGATAGATATACAGATTGACAAATAGTCAGATACCTATATAGATAAATATATAGATAGACAAATAGTCAGATAAGCAGATAGGGAGAGAGGCATATAGATTGTTTGATAGATAGATACACACATATATAGATAAACATTGAGATAGATAGAGAGATAGATAGATAGATAGATAAATAGATAGATATAAAGATAGATAGATAGAAAGATACTTAGATAGATAGGCTGATAAATAGATAGATAGATAGACAAATTGATAGATTACCATTAAGATAGATAGGAAGAATGGCAATTAGGTAGATAGCTAGATAGACAAATAGATTGATAGATAAATAGATAGACAAATAAACATATAGATAGAAAGACAAAAAAACAATTTGTTAGATTTATAGATAGACTAAAAGAAATAATGATAATTACTTAGTTAATAAAATAAATAGACATTAGACAATTATACATATAAATATATAAATAGTTAGACATTTAGACATATAAATAGAAGGATAGTTAGACAATTAGACATATAGATTAATAGATAAATATATAGATAGATTATTAGCCAGTTAGATAGAAAGACAAATATTCACATAGATAGAATAATATATAGGCATATTGATAGTTAAAAAGATAGATAAATTGTTACATAGACAGATATATAGATCATTAGATAGATTGATAGATTGATAGATAGATCAATAGATAGATAATAATCAGAGAGATAGACAGAAAGATAGCTACATAGATTTATAGATAGATAGATAGATATACAAATTTACAGTTAGACTAGTTGATAGAAAGATAATTAGACAATTTGATAAATAGATAAAGTGAAAGATAGAAAGTTAGATATATGGAAAGATAGACAGTTAGATAGTTACAAATATTGATAGATAAACATATAATAATTTAGATAAATAAATAGATAGATTGATTGATAGACAGATAGATAAATAGACATATAGATAGATAGTAGATAGATATATAAACAAATAGATAGATAGATAGATAAATAGTCAGATAGTTTTATAGATAGATAGAAAATTGACAGATAGATATATATTTGATATACAAATATATATATATATATATATATATAAATAGATAGATAGATAGATAGACAAATAGATAGACAAGTAGATAGATAGACACATAGATAGATAGATAGATATAAAGATAGATAGACATAAAGATAAATTATAGATAACAAGATAGCCATATAGAAAGATAGCTAGACATAAAAATAGATTAATATATAGATAAATAGGTAGATAGATAGACAATTAGATAGATACAAAGAAAAAGATAAATAAATATATAAATATATTAATAGATATACATATTGAAATATATAGAGATAGATTGATAGATAGACAAATAAATAGATATATGATATATAGATTTACAATTAGGTAGATATGATAATAGATAGATAGATAGATAAATAGATAAATATATAGACATATAGACAGACAGACAGGTAGATAGATAGATAGATAGATATATATATATAGATAGGTAGGTAGATAGATAGATAAATAGATAAATAGATATAATAATAGATAGATAAAAAGATAGACCAATAGATAGATAGACTAAAAGAAAAGGAGAGATAGATAGATATATAGATAGAAAGATAGAAAGATGGACATTTAGATATATAGAATGATATATAAATAAATAGATTGATCATTTAGATTGAATGTTAGACATAATTGCAAATTTATAGATAAGTAGATAGATATATGATGGATTGCTAGATAAATAGATAGATTGACTAATAAACTAATAGATAAAAAAACAATTAGATAGTTAGAGAGATAGATATATCGACAGATAGATAGATAAACAAAATAATTGATAGATGGAAAAAATATAGATTGATAAATAGATAGATATGTAGATAGATAGATATACACAAATTCAAATATATAGATAGTTAGATTGATAGATAGAAAGATAGATAAATGGACATATATAGAGAAAGATAGATAGAAATATAGAAAGATAGATATATAGATGCACATATAGATAGATAGATATACAGATAGTCATATATCTATAAATATATTTATTGCAGATTGATAGATAGACATAATAAAAGAATTATAGGTAGCTAAATAAATAGATAACTTATAGATAGTTTGACATATAGATAAAGAGAGATAGATAAACAAATAGATAGATAGATAGATAGATAGATAATTAAATAAATAGATAGAAACTTGGTAAACCAATAGATAGACAAATTGATAATGAGATTTATACATAGATAAATAGATAGATATAACAACATATAGATAGTCAAATAGATTGATAAATATATAATAGATAGATATATAAGCAGAATGATAAATATATAGATAGATAGATAGATTGATTGATTGATAAATAGTCAGATAGATAGATAGATATATATATATATAAACCAATAGAAAGATAGATAGACAAATAGAAAGATAGATAGATATTTAGATAGACATATATACATATAGATAGACATACAATTAGACAAGAACTAGACAGACTAATAGTTAGAGAGAGAGATAGAAAGATTAACAAATAAATAAATAGACCAAAATATAAATAGATAGATAGATAGATAGATAGAAATAAAAAGAAAAAGATAGACACATTGATTAATAGATAGATATATAAATAAATAGATATAAAGAGAGAAAGATTGATTGATTGATACATTGATAGAGATTGATAAACACCTAGATAGATAGATAGATAGATAGTTTCTTAGACAGATAGACAGTTAGATAGATAAATTGATAGAAAATAGATAGACATACAAATAAATAGATATATATATATATATAGATATATAGATATATACATAGATAGACTAGCAATTAGATAGATAGATAGATAGATAAATATACAGGTAGATAGATATTTAAATAGATAGATAGATTGAAAGAAAGAAAGATAGATACATAGATAAAAAGATATATAGACAAATAGATTGATTGATAGATAGACAAATAGATATATACATATATAGATAGATAGATAAGCAGATAGATAGGTAGATAGAAAGACAAATAGATAGACATATAGATAGAAAGTTAGATAGACATATAGATAGATGGTTAGATAGACACATAGACAAACACATAGATAGATAGATAAATAAATACATAGATAGATAAATAAATAAATAACTAGACAAATAATTAGACAGATAGATATACAGATAGATAGATAGAAAAATTAAAAAATTGATAGATCAATAGATAGATAGACAGATAGTTATACATAGAGATAAATAGATAGATAAATATATAGATAAAAATATAGATTGATAGATATATAGATAGACATATAGATAGATAGATAGATAGAGAAAGAGAAAGAGAAAGAAAGATATATAGATATATCGATAGATATATAGATAGATAGATATATAGATAGATAGATAAATAGATAGATAGAAATTTAGATAGATGGATAGATCAATGGATTGATAGAAGGAAAGATAGACGCATAGTTATAAGGATAGATAGACAGATAAATAGATATATAGATAATATGATAGATTAATAAATAGAAGAGAGATCAATGGATATATAGACAAATATATAGATAGATAATTAGATTGATAGATATATAGATAGATACATAGATAGATAGATAAATAGATTGATAGATAGACACATAAATAGACTTATAGATAGAAAAATAGATATTGAGATAGATAAAATAGATACACAAATAGATAGATAAATAGATAGATTGGCAAATAGATAGATAGATAGATATACAAATAGATAAATTTATAGATAGATAAATAGATAGATAGATAGACATTTATATAGAATGATAAAAAAATAAATAAATAGATAAATATAATCAAAGATAGATAGATGGATATATAGATAGACATATAGATAGACAGATAGATAGACAAATAAATTAATAGATAGATAGATATATATATAGACGAAAAGAAAGACAAACATGTAGATAGATTGAGAGACGAATAGATAAAAATAGAAAGTCATGCAGATATATTGATATATAGATTGTTTGTCATTAAGATAGCTTGATAGTTAGGTATATAGGTAGACAGAGAGACAAATATACAAATATACAAAGAGTTAAACAAACAAATAGATAGACAACTAGATAAACTGACAGACAGATAGATAGATAGAGAGACATATACATAGATAGATAGATAGTTTGATAGACAAATTTAAAGATAGATAGATAGATAGATAGATATATAGATTCATAGAAAGAAAGAAATATAGATAGATATATTGACAAACAAATAGATAGGTAGATAGATAGATAGATAGAGAAATAGATAGATAGATAGATAGACAAATAGATAGACAGATAGATTCATTGATTGATATATAGATAGATTGATAGATTAAATGATATATAGATTGATAGACAGAATGATAGATAGATTGATAAATAGATTTATATACAGATTGATAGATTGACAGATAAATTGATTTATAGATAAATATATAGTTGATAGTAAGATAGATATATAGATATATAGTAGATTGTAAGATAGATAAATAAACTGACAGACATATAAATTAATAGATATATAGATAAATAGATAGATATATAGACAGACAAACAGATAGATTGATTGATTGATAGATAGATAAATAGATAGATAGATAGATAGAAAGATAGTCATACATATAGACAGACAGACAAATAGATAGATAGATAGAATAATAGCTAGATAGATAGATAAATAGAAAGATAGATAGACAGACAGATAGACAAATGGATAGATAGATAGATATATAGATTGATAGATATATAGATAGACGAATAGATAGATAGAATAATAGCCAGATAGGTACATATATAGATAGATAGATATAAACACACATAGACAAATAGACAGACAAACAGATAAACAAGTAGATAGACAACAGAAAGATAAATTGATACATAGATAAATATATAGACAGATTTAGAGACAGATTAATAGACAAGTATATAGTCAGATAGATAGACAAATATAATGATTGATTGATAGACACATTTATAAACATATTTATAAATAGATTCATAAACAGATTAATAGATAGATACTTAGATAAATAGATTGATAAAATGATAAAAAAATTAATAGACAAATAGATTGATAGATAGGCAGCCTGATCGACAAATTATTAGATAGATAGATAGATAGATAAATAGATAGATTGATTGATTGAATGATAGATATACAAATAGATAGGCAGATATATAGATAAAAGATAGATATATAGATAGATAGATAAATAGACAAATATACTTACAGATAGATAGATAGATAGATAGATAGATAGATAGATAAGCAGACAAATAGATAAAAAAATAGATATACAGATAAATAGAGAACTAGTTAGATAGAATGATTTATTGATTAATGGATTAAATTATAGATAGATTACTAAATAGATTGATAGATGATAGATAGACATAAAGATAGAATGATAAATATATAGATAGATAAATAAATTTACAAATAGATATACAAATAGATTGAAAAATTGATAGAAAAATAGATAGACATATAGATATATGGATAGATATACATTTAGATAGATAGATATATATATACATAGATAGAAATGTAGATAGACAAATAGATATACAAAAAGATTGACAAATAAATAGAAAGATAAGTAGACAAATAGATAAATAGATAGATAGACAAGTAGATAGTCAGCAAGTAAAATAGGGAGACAGTTAGATAGGTGGGCAGATAAACAATCAAATATATAGATAGACAAAAAGTTAGTTAGACAAATAGACATACAAACAATCAAACAGGCATAAACATAGACAAATAGATAAATAGATAGATAGATTGATTGATAAGTTGATAGACAAATTAAAGATTAATTGATAAACAGATAGATTGGTTGATTAAAAAATAGAAAGATAAATAGAAAAATAAATAGATAGATAGATATATAAATAGATAGACAAATAGATAGATGGATAGATAGATAGATAGACATAAAGATATACATAGAGAAAGGTAGAAATATAGATAGACAGTTAGATTGATAAATATATATATAGATTGTTAGATAGAATGATAGATAGAATGATAAACATATTTAAATACAGATTTACAAATAGATTGATCGACACATTGATAGATAATAGAAAGATTGATAAACAGGTCGATAGATAGAAAGATTTATATACTCTTTGATAGATAATTTCATATACAGATTAATATAATTATTGATAGATAGATCAATAGAAAGAAAGAAAGATAGATATATAGAATGACATATAGATAGACAGATAGATAGAAAGATATATAGATAAATACATAGATAGATTGGTAGATAGATAGATAGACACAGAGATAACCAAATTAATATATATATAGATAGATAGATATATAGACCGATAGATAGATAGATAGATATATTAATAGATAGATTGATAGACAGATTGATAGACTAGTCGATAAATTGATTGATATTTAGATTGAAAGACAGATTGATAGCCATATTGTTAGATAAATTAAAAGACTATTAGATATACAAATTGATAGACAGATAGATATATATATATATATATATATATATATATATATATATATATATAGTTTGATTGATATACTAAAAGAAAGAAAGAATGATAGATATATAATTAGTTAGATAGTTCTAAAGATAATTAGACAAATAGATAGATAGATAGAAAAATAGATAGATAGATAGACAGATAGATAGACAAATAGATAGATTGAGAGGTCTATAGACAGCTATATAAACATCTAGAAAGACACACACACTATATATATATATATATATATATATATATATATATATATATATATATATATATAAAGACAAACAGATAGAAAGATAGATAGGTAGATATATAGAAAGACCATTAGATAGCCAAATAGCAAGACAAAAACATAGATTGATAGATGACTAATATATAGATCGATAGATCGATAGACAGATAGATATAAAGACATACAAATAATTTGAAACACAAATAGATAGATAGAGAGAATGATATATAGTTAGCAAGAAAGAAAGATTGATAGATAGAAAGAAAAGAAAGAAAGATAAATAAAATGATAGATAAATAGATATATTGATTGATTGATAGAATGATAAAAAGATAGATAGATAGCCAGATATATAGACAAATTGATAAAAAGACTGATAAATAGATTGATATACATATTGATAGATAGATTTAACCATATATTGCTAGAAAAATTGATAGATAGATTGATAGACAGATAGATAGATTAAATAATTCACTAATATTAAAACAATTTGATAAAAAGATTAATAGATAGATAGATAGATTTATAGAATTATAGATAGATATATTGATAGACATATAGATAGATATAAAGATCGATAGATTATTAGACAAATAGATAGCTAGATAGTGAGATAGATAGATAGAAAAAAAATACAAAGATAGATAGATAGATAGATAGATATAAATATAGATAGATAGATAAACAAATAGATAGATAGATGGTAGATTAATTGATAGATAAATAAATAGATATAAAGATAGACAGATGGACAAATATATATATATATATATATAATGATAGATAGAAATAAAGATAGATAGATTGATTGATAGAAAGATAGACATATAGATAGACAAATAGATAGATAGAAAGATAGATTGACTGATAGATAGTAAATTACATAGATAGATAGATAGACAAATAGACAGACAAATAGATAGATAGGTAGGTAGGTAGGTAGATAGATGGATAGACATATAGATTCAATGATAAAGAGATAGAAAGATAGAAAGATATTTAGAAATACTTACAGATAGATAGACAAATAGATATATTGATAGACAGAATGATTGACACTGAGGTTTCTAGTAAAGTAGGCATACATTTAGGAAGGTTGGTAGATAGACATACAAACATACATATATACAGATAGAGAAATAGATATACAGAATGATAGATTGAATCCCAGACAAATTGATAGGCAAATATATATATATATATATATAGACAGATAGATTGATAGACATATAGATAAAAGATATATAGATAGACATATAGAGAGATAAACTGATAAACAAACTGATAAATAGATTGATAGACATATTGATAGATATATTGAAAATAGATCAATATACAGATTGATATAATGATAGACACATTGATAGACTAATATATTATATAAAAAGATTAATAGATTATAGAGAGAAGAATGATAGAATTAAAGATATATAGATAAATATACATATAGATAGATAGATCAATCAATAGATTATTAGACAAATAGATCGTTAGAGATGTAGATAGAAAGATAGATCGATAGATAGATCGATAGATAGATAGATAGAAATATAGAAGGATAGAAATATAGATAGTTTTATACAAAGATAGATAGATAGATAAATAGATAATTATATAGATACACTAATAGATAGACTATAGATAGACAATTAAATAGACAGATAGACAAATAGATAGAAAGATAGATAGATAAATATAAAGATATGTATATTGATAGACATATTGATAGTCAAAAAGATAGACATATAGATATACAGATAGATAGATATACAGATAGATAGAAATATAGATAGACAAGTAGATAGACCGACAGATAGATAGATAGATATATAGATAGACACATATATTGTTAGATAGTTAGATAGACAGAAAGATAGATAGAAAGATAGATAGATAGATAGAAAGATAGATAAATAGAAAGACAGACAGATAGATAGATAGATAGTTAGACTGATAGAAAAATAGAAATATAGAAATATTTATAGATAGGTATGGAGTAAGGTAGCCATACGTTCAAGTAACCAGGCAGATAGATAGTCAAACATACATATAGATAGATAGACATAGAAAAAAAATTTGATTGACAGATTCCCAAATAGATTGATAGGTAGATATATAAAAAGATAGATAGATAGAAAGATAGATAGATATATAGATAGATAGACATATAGATTGACATATAGATTCACATATTATTAAATAGATAGATCGATAGACAGATAGATATATAGACTTATAGATCGACTATTAGATAGACAAATAATTTGATTATTAGATATACAAAATAATAAAAAAGATAAAAAGATAGATTGATAAAAAATAGACACATATATAGATAAATAGATTGATAGAAATCAAGATAGATAGATAGATAGATAGACATATAGAGAGATAGATTTATTGATTGATAGAATGATATACAAATTTATAGACAGACTGACAGGAATAAAGATAAATCGATAGGTAGAGAGATGATAGATAAACATATAGATATATTGATAGATAGATAGATATATAAACCAATAGAATGATAGATAGATATGCAGATAGATAGTCATATAGATAGATTTGTAGATAAATATATATATAGATAGATAGATAGATAAATAGATAGATCAGATAGAAATATAAATAGATAGAAATAAATAAATATATATAGATAGATAGATAGTCAGTCAGTCAAACAAAGAGATAGTTAAAAATGTAGGAATATAGATAGATACATTGTTACATAGTTATATAGATAAATTGATAAATATATAGTTAGTAAGATTGATAGATATATAGATATATAGATAGATGGAAATATAGATCGATAGATTATTAGAAAAAAAAATAGACAAATAGATAGATAGATATATAGATTGATTGATTAATTGATATATTTGAATATAGATAGACAAATATATAGATAAATAGATAGAAAGATACAAAGATAGATAGACTGAAATATAGATAGATATATATATAGACAACCATATAGAAAGAAAGAAAGATAGATAGATAGATAAATTGATTGATAGACTGATAGAAAGAATGAGTGATAGACAAATTGATAAATATATTGATAGACATATTTATAGACTAATTGAAAGAAAGATTAATAGGCATTTTCATATAAAGAATAATAAATAGATAGTGAGAAAGATTGATAGACTTATATATAAATAAATTGATAGAAAGTTTAATAGATAGATAGATATATTTATAGACTAATATAAAGACAGATAGATAGACCAATATATAGAAAAATAGATTTACATATTATTAGAGAATTTGATAGATAAATAAATAGATAGATAGATAGATTAATTTTTTGATTCATAATTAATTAGATAGATTGTCTAATACAAAGGCTTATAGATAGACAGATACTTAGACATAAAGATAAGAGGATAGATAGATCAAAAAAGATAGACAAATAGTTAGTAAGCTAGATAGAAAGATAGTTAGATAGATAGATTAATAGATACTAACTTAGACTAATAGATACACAGAAAGATAAACAAATCGTTAGATAGATAGATATATTGATAGATAGATAGACAGATAGATAGTCAGATAGAAAGATAGATATATAAATAAAATGATAAATAGATAGATAGATAGATTGATTGATAGACAAACAAATAGATACACAGATATGCAGACAAATAGAAAGATAAATATATAGATAGACATTAAGATAGATTAAAATATACACAGGTATATATTTATAAAGATAGATCGAATGATACATATATTGATTGATTGATTGACAAGAAGATAGATAGATAGATAATTTTAAGATAGATAAATTGATATATAGATTGATAGATAGATAGATTGATTGATTGATTGACACATAGACAGACAGATAGATAGAAAGATAGTTTGATATATAATAGATAGATAGATAGATAGAAAGATAGACAAATAGGCATGTAGTAACGCAAGCATACAATTAGGTAGGTAGGCAGATAAATTGACAAACAAACATATTGACAGAAATATAGTTAGATAGAAAGATAAATAAATAAATTGATAGATAGATAGATTAATTGAAAGATAGATAGATAGGAAAATATATAGACATATAGGTAGGTAGATAGATAGACAGACAAATAGATAGATAGTTAGATAGATAGAGAGACAGTCAGACAGATAGATTTATAGATAGACAGACAGATAGATAGACAAATAGACAGACAGACGGATAGATAGATATATAGATACATAGATAGATAGACCGATAATTAGTAAGATAGATAGATTGATAGATTGAATGAAAGATAAAATTATAGAGAGATTGATAGGCATATTGGTCTACATATTGCTAGATAGGTTGTTTGGAATATAGATAGAAGATAAATAGAAAGATTGATAGACAAATATATAGGCATATATAGACAGATAGAAAGACAAATATATAGATAGATTATCGAAAAATACATAGAAATATTATTAGACAGATAGATAGATAGATAGATAGATAGATAGATAAACAGATAGACAGACAAATAGATAGACACATAGATAGAAACATATATATATAGATAGATTGATATATATATATATATATATATATATATATATATATATATATATATATATATATATATATATTTATTTATTTATTTATTTATATAAATAGAAAAATAGATAGGTAGATAGATAGCCATATAGATAGCCAGATAGGTAAACACATAGATAGACAGATAGATTAACAAATAGATGGATAGATAGATAGATAGTCATATAGATAGTCAGATAGATAGATAGATAGATATTTTGACTAGGAGGCACTTGAGCAGGCAGAATGTTAGGCAGAAAGTCATGCATATAAAGAGTCAGATAGGCATGTAGAAAGATAGACAAATACACTTATAGATAAATAGAAAGATAGACAAATAACCAAACAAACAAATTGACATACTTATAGATAGAATAATAGAAATACAAATAGATAGATAGATTGATAGTTTGATTGAAAGATTGATAAAGAAATTTATAGACAATTAGATAGACAAATAGATCGATAGATAAAGAAAGAAAGAAAGATAGATAGATAGATTGATAGATTGATTGACATATAGTTAGATAGATATATAGTAAGATAGATAGATAGACACATAAATAGACACATTGATAGACAGATAGATAGGTAAGTACAAAGAAAGAATGAAAGAAATATAGATAGATAGACATAAAGATAGATAAAAAATAGATAGATGGATGGATAGATAGAAAGATAGATAGACTAATGGATAGATAGATCAATATAAGAGAGTCAGATAGATAGATACATAGGCAGATAGATAAATAAATAGATAGTCAGATAGATTGATAATTAGTATGATAGAAAATAGATAGACAAATTGATAGATAGTTTGATACACAAATAGAAAGATATATACATACATAGATTGATTGATTGATAGATAGATAGAGTAAGATATATATATATATATAGACAAATAAATATAAATATTTATAGACAGATCCATAGACATATAGTTAGATAGATAGATAGATAAACAAATAGATCAATAGATAGATAGATATACAGATTGATAATAAGATTGATAAGTAAATAGATTTATAAATAGATAAACAGATTGATATACATAAAAATAGATAGTTAGATAGATTAATACACACATAGATAAGAAAATTGATTGATAGATAGATATACAGTTAGATATATAAATGTATAGATAGATTAAAAGATTGATGGATAGATAGATTAATAGATAGATAGACAGATAGATAGATAGATAGATATATAGATAGATAGATAGACAATTAGATATATAGATAGAAAGGTAGATAGATAGATGGATAGATAGATAGATAGATAGAAAGATAGATTGAAAGATGGACAAATAGATAGATGTGTAGATAATGTGATAGATAAACTAATATAGGGCTAGATATAAAGATAGATAGATTGATAGATAGTTTGAAATATGATAGATATATAGATAGACATACAAATAGATAGATAGATACCAAGATAGACATATAAATAAATAGATATGTGTGTATATATAGATAGATAGAGAGATAGACAGCCAGATAGATAAATAGATAGATAGATAAATAGACAAAAAGATGGACATATATAAATAAATAGACACACACACACAAATATAGGTAGATAAATAGATTGATAGATATATAGTTAGGTAGACATACAGATAGACAAATAGATAGACAAATGGATAAACAAATAGATAGAAAGATAGATATAGAGATAGATAGACATATTGATTTACAGATAGATTGATAGAAATCCTCACCGATAGATAGATAGATAGATATATAGATAAACAAATAGATAGATAGATGGATAGATATATAGACAGATAAAAAGACATAAATATACAGATAAAAGACAAATAGATAGCTAGATAGATAGATAAATAAATAGATAGACAAATTGATATAAAGAAAGGTATACAGATAGATAAATAGATAGATAGCTCCAAATAGATAAACAAATAGATAGACAAATAAATAAACAAATAGATAAACAAATATATATAAATAAATAGATAGATAGAGTGATAAATTTACAAATAGATAGAGAGACAGATAGACAGACAAATAGATAGATAGATATATAAATAGTTAGAAATATAGATAGATAGACATATACATAAAGTGATAAATATATAGAAACATAGACAAAAAGAAAGATTGATAGATAGATAGATAGACTAAAAGATAGATATCTAGATAAATAGTTAAATACACTAATAGATAGACAGATAGATATATAAATATATAGACATATTAATAGATAAATAAATAGATTGATTGATACACTACAAGAAAAATCCCAAATAGATAGGGAAAATTCCCTAGCTAAATGGGGGTTTCCATCACTATACGGGATATAATGATAGATTAATAAAGGAAGCTTTCCCAAACTGAAGTACTCGTTGCTAAAAATAATGAGGAAAAGATTTCCTAGCTAAAAAATTATAGCATTGGAAAATTCCCTAGGTAAAATAATGATTTCTCTAGTTAAATTAGCAAGGGAAAATCCCTAGTTTTTTTAATTCCAAAATTATTTTCAGAATTTTTTTTTTCAAAAAATGTAATTAGATAATTTAATATTTTTATATTAAATTGAATAAAAACATAAACTATACATGATAATTTATAAATAACAAAAAATAAAATCATTTAATAAATTATTGTGATATAATATTTTACATAATTAAAACAAAAACATAACAAAATCATATCACATCTTATTCATCAATGTTTCTACTGATAGTGCATAAATTATAATCTATATGTTCTTTGAGGTTACTTTCTCTCTCTTAGCTCCTCTGATCACCATCTTTCTACTACTACAAAGTTGTTAGAGTCATTGTGCATCATGTCTAGTAAAAAATTCATTCACTTATACAAGCTTCGTTAGGGAAATATTGCGGTACCATCTATACCAATATAATTAAAATAAATAAATAAAAAAAGTTATGTATTGATAAATATATAATACTACAGTATATATATATACATATTAACTAGTGTGTATATGTACATATATTCTAGTATTTTACTTGTTACATATATTACTACAATATTTCTGATTATATACTGTAGTATTTTATGTACATATATACCGAGTACATATATACTCAGTTATATTTACATATAATACTATAGTATTATACGTACATATATACTGAGTATATATGGATGTATATAATCAGTATATATGTATGTATATATCGAGCATACATGTTCATATAAACTGAGTATATATGTAAGTATATACTCAGTATATATGTACATATATACTATAGTATAATGTACGTATATGCTAGGTATAATGTATGTATATACATACTTATATAATATAGTATATACGTCCATATATATGTTCGTATATACTGTATAGATACATACTTATATACTCAATATATACGTACGTATATACTTGGTATATACGTACATATATACTTGGTATATACGTACTTATATACTATAGTATATACGTACTTATATATTGAGTATATAAGTACATATATGAGTATATATGTACATATATACTTGGTATATACTTACTTATATACTATAATATATAGATCCATATATATGTTCATATATACTATATAGATACGTAAGTATAATCTCAGTATATACGTACGTATATACTCGTATATACTGTAGTATATACGTACGTATATACTGATATTATACTTACGTATCTACGTACGTATATACGAGTATATACGTACGTATATACTAAGTATATAAGTACATATATATGAGTATATATGTACTTATATACTGAGTATATATGTACGTATATGCCAAGTATATATGTTGTATATACTAAGTATATATGTATGTATATATTGAGTATATACATACAATTAAACTACAGTATTACGTACGTATATACTCCGTATATATGTACTTATATACTATAATATATACATACATATATACTTTGTATATACGTACTTATATACTATAGTATATGCATACGTATATACTCGATATATGCATACTTATATACTATAGTATATACATACTTATATACTTAGTATATACATACATATATATTGTAGTATATACGTACATATATATTGGAGTATTATATGTACGTATATATAATAACATAGCCTGAGATTATACAAAAACACACACATGTACTTTCATGCAAAGACACATACCGTCAAAGATAATAGAAGTAAATGAGTATATTCCTACGTATATATTAAGTATATTCTTACGTATATATTACTGCTGCTGCCGCTGACAAATAATGTGGGGTGGGAAATGATGTTGACTGATGAACTTCCCTACCAACCATGTATTTTGAGATTGAGCAAGTTTTTGATGAGGCGGCAAGCTGCTTTTCCCAAAACAGGACCCGATATTCCTCATGACACTCGCAACCTATAAAAATCAGGCAAGGTTACATTTTTTCTTCCGATTGAATACAATTTTATGAAATCTAATAAAATTACACCACACTACACTAGCATCAGCATCATCATCCTAAGACCTTGTATAATTAAAACCAATCCTAAGACCTTGTAGCAAGAAAACTTATTTCCTCATACATATGTTTTGTACCATGTGATAATTGCATATCTAAACAATTACTAAGAGACTATGTCTACCTCTGTCTATCTCTATTTGCCTCCGTCTACCTCTATCTACCTCTGTCTGCCTTTTTCTGCCTGGCTGGCCTGGACAAGAAATATCTACATGCCATAGCTTTGGGGAAGTCCTAATATCTATGGTTTTATGGCTTGCATCAGTAAGCAATGCGCGATGATGACCAGACTAGCCCAAGCAATTATATATTCAAACATGTGTGTGTGTGTGTGTGTGTGTAAATTGGTGTGTATGTATGATAATACATACATGTCTACAAATAAATATATGCACCCACTTACATATATATTAGGTATATACGTATGTATATGCTGAGTATATACGTATGTATATACCGAGTATATACGTTCATATATACTGAGTATGTACATACGTATATGCTGAGCATATACGTACTTATATAATGTAATATATACGTGCATATATACTCTGTATATATGTACTTATATACTATAGTATATACGTACTACATACTTGGTATATACATAATTATATACTCTAGTATATATGTACGTATATACTCAGTATATATGTATGTATATACTATAAATTATATGTACGTATATACTATAGTATTATATTTACGTATATATAATCACATAGCCTCAGATGATGCACACACATGTAATTTCATGCAATACACATACCATCAAAGACAACAGAAGGAAATGAGTATATACATATTTATATACCAAGTATATACGTATGTATATATTGATGCTATTACTGCTCCTGCTCCTGTTGTTGCTTCTAAAAACAAAAGTGGTGTGGACGATGATGCTCTACTGATGAACTTCCTTGACAACCATCCGTTTTGAGATTGAGCGAGTTTTTAATGAGGCGTCGAGCTGCTTCTCCCCAAACAGGACCCGATATTCCTTCTAGCACTCGTGGCCTGTAAAAATCAGGTAATGTTAGATTTTTCTTTCCGAGTAAATATATTTTTGTGAAATTTAATAAAATTACATGACACTAGACAAGCATCACCATCATCATCATTCTAAGACCTAGTACAATTAGAACCAATCATTGTAGAATCTACAGCAAGAAAACTTATTTCCTCATACATACACTTTGTACCATGTGATACTTGCATATCTATACAATTACTACGATTTTAAGACCAACCTCTATCTACCTAGCTGGCTTGGACTAGAAATATCTTCATGCCACAGCTTTGGGGGAGGTCAAATATTCATGGCTTTATGACCTGCATCGGTATGCAATGCACGATGATGACCAAACCAGCCCGAGAAATTATATATTCAAACGTGTGTGTGCGTGTGTGCAAATGGGTGTGTATGTTTGACAATATATACATGTTTACAAATAGATATATGCACCTACTTATGTATATACTCGGTATATATGAACGTATATGCTCGGTATATATGCATATATATACTCGGCATATACGAACATATATACTCAGTATATACTTACATATATACTATAGTATATTTTTATGTATATACTATAGTATTATATGTACATATAAATAATCACATAGCCTCAGATGATACACACACATGTACTTTCATGCAAATACACATACCATCAAAGACAACAGAAAAAAATAATATAGGGCGTAAAAATCACACATATAGGTCTCTCATGCATGGTCAGCATCTTTTAGTTCTTTGTTCTCTTGTACTTCACGCAGATAGATAACATTGTTACATCTATGCATAGAGCATAACATAGTACATTTACAAACCAATAAAGAACACAACATTATACCACTGATAAATAGATTGATTAGCGCTTGCAATACCAACGGCCATTTGCTAGAAATTTCACACGATGAAATAATCATGAGCTTATTTTTAAATTATTGAATCAAGATTACTACAAGATTTCTAATGAACTGCCCATCAAAATATTATTTTGTGTTGCCCAGCTTCACGTATCAGTCCATGCTTAATTTTTTGAAAGTTAGAAAGTGCCAAACAAAAGGGAAATAAAAGTTGAAATGACAATAGACTGCATGGTATTAAATTTTTCACACATGTATGTTCATTTAGGAATCATAATGGCTATTAATATTTCAATAGTTTAATTCCACTAATCACTAATAAAATGAAGTCATAGATCTAAATTGTGATAATGTACATCTACACAAAATAAGAGTGTCAAGAACAAACATACGTTTGCATGGGACAAAAAATTTTGAATTCATCTCAAAGCTTCTGAAGCTAAGGTGTTATTCCCAGCACTAGGAGGACTAGCCAAGTATTTTACATACCTATAATAGGCTAAAACTCTACCCAAAATATTTGGCGACATACAAACATATTCACAGATATATAAAAACAATAAAAAATAAACATGAAAAACACAAATCTAAGTTGATAGTCATACAACTTCAACATATATCTAAAAGATATCCAGCAATAATGTTTAGAGAGAAAGAGAGTACAAAAATAAAATATTTCAGGAATAATGAAGATAATAGAAGCTCGGCCTCCTTTTGATCTAGCTGAAATTGGTAAATATGGGACCCATGCATTAGAAGGACCGTGGCAATGTTTGAATGCTCTGAATCAAATTTTTTCGTGCGTCTCACATCAAATGTCCTAGAAAGATTCATATATAGGTTAATCGGCAAAGCATAGAACAAGTGAAAATTGAGAATGTGTTTTACAACCAAGCCACAACTCATTATCTATAGCTTTTAACATTTCAAAAAATTTCTAAGATTCAGGATTAGGTGGTTCATCCATGTAATCCATATTGAAGTTAGCACCAGCAGCTTTAATGACTATTCTTTGGTATGTGTTTGATGCTTCTTTACACCCAATCAAATGATTCAGTACCCTCATTTTGGTCAATATTTAGAGCCATTGTACTTTCCCCATGATAAATCCAAACAAAATAATTTGGTACAAAGTCATATTTAGCCAAATAGTATTTTATAGTATTTACATCATGAAAAGGGATATTCTGACACTTACGATGATTAAATGGACAGTTAATTTTTTTCTCCATCCATCCATCTCAATTGACTATTTGCAAAATTGATGAAATTTTTAAGCCCACTCAAAAAACTTTTATTCAAAATTTCTTTCATTAACCTTTTGTACATCCACTGATGATCTAAACTCATTTATCCTGTTTTACTTACAAATAATAATGCTCAATCATTATTTTTAAACATTAAATTAATTCAAAATATACTAATAATTAAATAAATTTACTTACAGATAAATATTTAAAAATTAAATATCATGAAAATCAAGGTAATGCATTGCAAGAATCTACGTGAATAAATAAAGCAATTTTTATCATGGTAAATATTAATAGATATCATGCTATTACTAGATAAAGGGATAAAGATATGCTAATGGACACGAATGGAAAGCAAAAAAAAAGAAATTTAAAGTTTCAAGGGGGAGACGGAGAGAGAGAGAGAGAGAGAGAGGGATGAGAGAGAGAGAGAGATAGGAGGAGAGAGAGGGAGAGAGAGGGAGGGAGAGAGAAATGGAAAGATGGAGAGAGATAGAGAGAGAGAGAGAGAGAGGGAGAGAGGGAGAGAGGGAGGGAGAGAGAAATGGAAAGATGGAGAGAGATAGAGAGAGAGAGAGAGCGAGGGAGGGAGAGAGGGAGAGAGAGAGAGAGAGAGAGAGACAGAGAGAGGGAGAGAGAAAGAGGGGGAGAGAGAGAGAGAGGGAGAGGGGGAGAGGGAGAGAAGGAGAGAGAGGGAGAAAGAGGGAGAGAGAGAGGGAGAGGGAGAGAGGGAGAGAGAGAGAGAGAGGGAGGGAGAGAGAGAGAGAGAGAGAGAGAGAGAGAGAGAGAGAGAAGGAGAGAGATAGAGCAAGCAAGAAAGAAGGAGAGCGAGAGAAAATAACAAGAAAGAGTTAGTGACACAAAAAGAAAAAGAGAAAGAGAGTGACATAGAAAGAATGAGAGTGGGTGAGAGAGATAGAGAGACACAAAGAATGTTGTGTTAGAATGAGGAATTACATAAAAGAAGAAAAAATTGTCTTCTATACAAACCTTTCAAATACTACATCTTTTGTCATAGATAAATTCATATATAAGATTGAGGACCAAGGGGTGGGATTAGGTAATAGTACGACCATTATTTCAATAGCATGCTATATCTGACTAGTTGACACTCTAATGTTGTGTTTACATAATGTTGATAGTATATCTTTTTCCATTTAATTTAAATTTAGTGCTACAAATAAGTATTATCCCATTTATAATTATATGTTATTATACATATAGTATATGTAGTTATAAATAGTTAAACATATAGTTTTAATATATATATATATATATATATAAACACACACACACACACACACACATATATATATATATATATATTAATACAAGTAGTTATATGTAGTTATGCATAAATGTATATAAAGTTATAAACAAGTATATAGATTTACATAGTTAAAAATATAGTTATATTTATTTATATAGAGTTTTTATATAGTTATACAAATATTTATATATAGTTATACACATATAGTTAATCATAATTTTGTATGTTGTTATAGATGTAATTATAAATATAGTTACATGTGGTTATACATATAGCTACACAATAGTTAAACTTATATTTATACATGCAGGTATATATATTTTGGCAAATATTTTTATATATTTATACATATATTATGTATAGGTATAGATATAGTAAAATACATTTTTATATAATAATATATAAAACTTTACATTAAATATATGTTGAAAATTATATATTTAAATATAGTTATGTATAAATGTTTTATAGTTATACATATAGTAAGATACATTAATTTATAGTTATATGTTATTATACATATAATGCATGTAGTTATAAATTGTTAAACTTATAGATATAGATTAATATATACATATTTAGATACATACATACATATACATATATATATATATATATAGATTTACATATATGTAAACATAGTTACATATATAGTTATATTTAATTGTATAGAGTTTTATATAGTTATACAAATATTTATATATAGTTATAGACATTAAGTTAAACATAATGTTGTATGTTGTTATACATGTAATTATAAATATAGTTACACATATAGTTAAACTTATGTTTATACATGTAGGTATATATATTTTTTCATACAATTATATATATTTATACATATAGTTATGTATAGGTATAAATATAGTAAAATACATTTGTATATATTAATATATAAAAATGTATATTAAATATATATTGTAAAAAAAAATTAAATATAGTTACTTATAAAGTTTTTATAGTTATTATATATAGTAAGATATAATTATTTATAGTTATATGTTATTATACATATAGTATATATAATTATAAATAGGTTTATATAGTTAAACATGTAGTTATGTATATGTGTGCGTGCGTGCGTGTGTGTGTGTGTGTGTATTCATTGTAGTAGTTATATGTAATTATACATAAATATATACAAAGTTATAAACAAATATATAGATTTACATATATGTATACATATTTACAAATATAGTTATATTTAATTATATATAGTTTTATATAGTTATACAAATATTTACATACAGTTATACACATATAATTAAACATAATGTTGTATGTTGTTATACATTTAATTATAAATATAGTTAAATGTGGTTATACTTATAGTTACACATATAGTTAAACTTATATTTATACATGTAGGTATATATATTTTATCATATAATTATATATATTTATACATATAGTTATGTAGAGGTATAGATATAGTTAAATACGTTTGTGTTTATTAATATATAAAATGTATATTAAATAAATGTTGTAAATTATAAATTTAAATATAGTTATGCATCATGTTTTTAAAGTTATAGATATAGTAAGATATAATTATTTATAGTTATATGTTATTATACATATAGTATATATAGTTATAAATAGTTATATATAGTTAAACATAGAGTTTTGTATGTATATATGTGTGTGTGTGTGTGTGTCTGTGTATTCATACAAATATATGTATTTATACATAAATGTATAGAATGTTATAAACAAATATATAAATTTACCTATATTTATACATAGATACAAATATATATAGTTTTATTTAGTTATAAAATATTTATATATAGATATACACATATAATTAAACACAATGTTGTATGTTGTTATAAATATAATTATAAATACTGTTTAATGTGGTTATACATATAGTTATACATATAGTTAAACTTATATTTATACATGTAGGCATCTATATTTTTTAATATAATTTTATATATTTATACATATAGTTATGCATAGGTATAGGTATACTAAATTACATTTTTATATAATAATATATAAAGATGTATATTAAATATATGTTGAAAATTATATATTTAAATATAGTTATGTATAAAGATTTTATAGTTATACATATAGTAAGATAGATTTATTTATAGTGATATGTTATTTTACATATAGTATATGTAGTTATAAATTGTAAAACTAATAAATATAGATATAGATAAAGATACACACACACACACACATTCATACAAGTAGTTATATGTAGTTATACATAAATGTATGCAGTTATAATCAAATATATTGATTTACATATATGTATACATAGTTACATATATCGTTAAATTTAATTATATAGAATTTTATATAGTTATACAAATAATTATATATAGTTATACACATTAAGTTAAACATAATGTTGTATGTTGTTATACATGTAATTATAAATATAGTTACACATATAATTAAGCTTATCTTTATACATGTTGGTATATATATTTTTTCATATAATTATATATATTTATACATATAGTTATGTATAGGTATAGATATAGTAAAATACATTTGTATATACTAATATATATGAATGTATATTAAATATATGTTGTAAATTATAAATTTAAATATAGTTATGTATATATATTTTTTTGTTATACATATAGTGAGATATAATTATTTATAGTTATATGTTATTATACATATAGTATATATAGTTATAAATAGTTTTATATAGTTAAACATATAGTTATATATATATATATATGTGTGTGTGTGTGTGTGTGTGTGGTGTATATATGCATACTAGTAGTTATATGTATTTATACAGAAATGTATACAAAGTAATAAACAAATATATAGATTTACATATATGTATACAAAGTTACAAATAAAGTTATATTTAATTATTGATAGTTTTATATATAGATTGATTGACAAATAAACAAATAGATAGGTATTCACATAGATAGATAAATATATAGACCATATAGACAGATAGACAAGTAGATAGATAGATTGATTGACAAATAGGTAGGTAGGCCTAGTAGCATCTTTGTTATAATCATTGTAGTCATTTTGTATGTCATCCTCGTGATAATCTTTCCATATATGAGTGTATATCATAATAAACTATGACATACAGCATAAAATATTTATTATTATATCTAGTAATTTTTTGAATAACAAAATTTCCTTTATTATGTTTGACAATGATAAGAGATGAGTTGTTAGTTTAAAATTTTCATATTAGGTGTATGTATCATATAATTAACCCAACAACACATGTGAGAATAATAGTTGTTTTCTCATGAATATAAAAAATAGAAAATTAATTAAAATACTATACTATGATTGCTAACAAGAGTCTAGAAATCTATATTTCTCGTTCAACCTAAAAAAATTCTAAATGAATATAAGTCACCTTTGTAATTATAGCTACTTGATATTGGAGTCATATGTTGGCTACTAATACATGATATTCAATCATGTCAATAGTAGGGCAACGAAGATATTATTAATGATTTTGACTGTAATATAAATTTTTATTATGAAATTCTTGTATGTTTTATATAATATGATAAATATATATTTAATTGTGTATACTCTTATCACTTACATTCCACTCAAATACATATGCAATATTATTAACATGTTTAGCAAGTATAGATGATACTTTTCATTTAGTTTCTTGGTTATTGAGATGGAAACTATATATCTAGAATATTAGTTTTTCAATTCAACTTTTGTTTGGCTGTCTATATAAATTCTAGGGTTAAGGTGAAAGGGATAAAAATTTATTAAGATACATATCAACTTGCATGAACTAAGCAGGCAAACTTGAATATTTTATTTAATAAAAATTAACTAACATATTTACATATTATGATACTATGTATAATAGTTGTAGTCAGGCTCCAAATATGGACAGATATAATATTCAAAGATGATATTTTTTTATTCAGGTAGCAAGAGAAAAATAACATGGTGATCTATTAAAGAAAATTAACTCAGTACATAAATACTAATTACTATAATATTATATCACATGATGATAAGAAAATGAAAATTTGTATTGATTGAAATTATACAAATCCACATATTCTATATTTTCTAAAATGATATGTGATCTACTAAGTTCTCCAATGTCAAGCATAGTATTGTAATCTTTTTTTTGTGGCTATAAATATTATTTTAGATAAGAGATATAGACTATGATCATATATCATAAAAGATACTTGATACTTGAAAGATTTGGAAGATTTAAAGTTAAAAATTCAATAAAAAATTAAAGAGTTATTGAAAGACGATAACTTATGTGACATTGAGGATATATAGGGCATCTCTTGTGTTACATTCATACTCATACATGATAATGATGATTTGATTCATACCATCACATTACAATCATGGACATAAAATGATGAATCAAGCTATAATGATGCATGTTTTATATATTTCTACTTTACCTTATTCTATGTATAATATTTAAATTTTTTTTTTCATATAATATTATTAGTTAAGCTAAATATAAAAATTTTATTTTTATTATTAATTTGTTTTTAATTAATTTAATTATTTAATTAATTGCACCTTTTACTTATATTTTTATGATATATAATATTTCTAATGAATAAAAGTTACATTTTTTTTCTAATACATGCCCCTTATATTGTGATATAACATTTCACTATTTCTATAAAAGAAATTAAATTATTGCACACCATATTGTTAATCTTATATTTGATAATTCAAAATTTAAAAATTATGTTATAAGAGACATTTTTATGTTATGTCTATGTATGTTTTTAAACATGCACAATTGATTGTGACATATTTGAATGTTTATTTCTTGATGTAATATGTATATCCATTTAAGTGTAATGGGATGCACATAAATTTATAGATAAAAGTATTTTTATCAAGTAATGCATGTATACATCTGTCAGAGGTATTTGTGTGATTAAATAAATACTAACATACTGAATATCATAAGAAGTTTTAAATTAAAAGAGTTTGTGTATAAATAGAACTTCAATAACTGATTACCAATGAAGTTTTTTTGTTGTATATATCTGTTGGAGGTCATGTCTTGATATAATGATGAGTGTCTTCATTCAATGATGGTAAGCCTCAAGGTTAAAACTTATCAGATGTAATTTATCAAAATTTAGGCATAAGGTTATGTAAATAATAATCTCTCTTAGATCTCGCCCTAAATATATTATGCCATTTTATGCATTATGATCATTTTTTTATATCATACTTATATTTTTAATGATTAATTGATGCATACATTCATAATTTGAAACATTTTTATGGCATATTCATGAGAGTGCATGCATATGCTATCATTTTCATAACTACTCTAAATTCATGCTACACTTATATTTTGTACTTATTTTATAGATAGACTAGATAGTTTAAAGAGGAAATAGATAGACATATACATAGATAGATTGATAAATAGATAGAAAGATAGATAGATATATAGATAAATAGATATATAGATAAATAGATATACAGATAAAAAATTAGATAGAAAGATAAATTGATAGAAAGATAAATTAATAGAAAGATAGACAAATAGACAGATAGATAAATAAATATATAGATAGGTAGATGGATAAATAAATAGATAGATAAAGAGATAAATAGAAAGATATACAAATAGATAAATAAATAAATAGATAGATAGATAGAAAAATAGAGTGATGAATAAAAATAAAGATAGATAGATAGATAGACATATATGTATATACATAGATAGATAAATAGACAGAAAGACAGACAGACAGATAGATATATAGATAGAAAGATAGAGAGATAAAAAGATAGACATATAAATAAGTAGAGTGATAGATAGATAGATAGACACATAAAGAGATAAATAGGTAGGCAGATATATAGATGGATAGATAGACAGATAGACAGATAGACATATAGTCAAATAGGAAGATAGTCAGATAGACAGACAGATAGATAGATAGATAGAAAAATAGATTATTTTAAAGAAATAAAAAAAGAAAGAAAGATAGAAAGAAAAAAAGTTAGATAGATAGATATATATATATATATATATATATATATATATATATATATATAGAAAGGAAAAATGGATAGATACATAGATAAATTAATAAATAGATATATAGATAGATAGATAGATAGAGAAATAAATAGATAGATAGATAGATATATAGATAAATAGTCAGATAAATAGATAGATATATAGATAAAATGATAGATATATAGATAGATATGTAGAAAGTAAAAAAGATAGATAGACATATAAATAGATAAAGAGATATATTGATGGAGGGAAAAATTTAAAAATATATAGATAGTTAACTATATATACAGAAAGATAGATAGATAGATCGATAAATAGATAAAAATACAGACATATAGATAGATAGATAGATAGATATATAGACAGATAGATAGATGGATAGATTGACAAATATATAGAGAGATAGATAGATAGATAGATAAATAGGTAGATAGATAGATAGATAGATAGATAAACATATAAATAATTAGATAGATAATTAGTTAGATAGATAGATAGATAGACAGATAGACAGACAGACAGATAGATAGATAGATAGATAGATAGATAGATAAATAGACAGACAAATAGACAAACAGACAAACATATAGATATATAGGTATATAGATATATATATATATATATGTGTGTGTGTGTGTGTGTAGACAAACAAACAGACGAATAGATAGAAAGATAGATAGATAGATAGATAGATAGATAGACAGACAAATAGATAGATAGATAAATATACAGAGAGATAGATAGTTAGAAAGTTAGATAGTCAGATAGTCATATAAACAAGTATACAGATAGATAGATATGCAAATAAAAAGATAGACAAATAAATAGATAGTAAGATTGATAGATTATCATTTTATAGAATGATAGATAGACAAATAGATAGATAGATATATATACAGATAGACATTAGATAGATAAAAAATAGATAGATTAAGAAAATGATAGATAAGCAGATAGGTATAAAGAGAGATAAAGAGATAGATAGTAGAAAGATACAAAGATAGAGAGATACATAGATTGAAAGATTGACTGATAGATAGATAGATAGATAAATTTCTAGAGAGATAATAGATAGATAGACAGATAAAAAGATAAAAAGAAAGATAGATAGACAAAAACATAGATACACTGATAGACGGATATACAGATAGACATATATAGAGATAGACAAATAGACAAATAGATAAATAGATAGATACATAGATATATAGATAGACAGATAGATAGATATACATATAGATAGATAGATAGAAAAATAGATAGATGGACATTTGGATAGATAGATATTTTGAAAGAGAAATAGATAAATAGAAAGAAAGATAGATAGATATAGAGATATATAGATAAATAAGTAGATAGAATGATAAATAGAAAGTAGATAGATAGATAGAAAGATAAATTGAAAGAGAATATATTGATAGAAAGATAGAAAGATAAAATGATAGATAGATAATTGGATAGATAGATAGATAGATATATAGTTAAATAGATTGATAGATAGATCAATAGTTAGATAGATAGATAGAAAACTAGATAGATAGATATATAGATAGATAGATATATAGTATATAGATATATAGATATATAGATACATAGATGATAGATAGATAGACAAATAGATAGATAGACAGATAGATAGAAAGAAAGATAGAGAGATAGACAGACAGATAGATAGATATATAGATAGATAGATAATGAGATATATAGATATACACATAGATATATAGATAGATAGACAGATAGAGAGATATATAGATTTAAAGATAAATTGATAGATAGATAGATAGATAGATAGATAAAAAGATAGATAGATAAATAGACAAATAGATAGATCCGTAGGACAGATAGATATATAGAAAGATCGATAGACAAATAGATAGAGTTACAGAAAGATAGATAGATAGATAGCTAGATAAGCATATATATAGATTCATAGATTGGTAGACACATAAATAGATAAATAAACATATAGATAGATAGTTTGATAGAAAGATAGACAAATCGATAGATAGATAGTTAGACATAAAAATAGATAGATTGATAGATAAAAAAAGTTATAGATATTTACATAGATAAATAGACATATAGATATATAGAAGTATACATAGATAGATAGATTGATTGATTAATTGATAGATAAAAAGATAGATAGGTAAATAGATAGACAGATAGATAGATAGATAGAAAAATTAATAGATAGATAGATAGACAGACATACATACAGACAGATAGATATATAGAAAGATAGACAAATAGATAGATTGATTGACAAATAGATAGAGAGATAGATAGATATACGTATAATTAATTAGATAGATAGATAATTAGATAGATAGATAGATAGACAAATAGATAGATTGATGGATAGTTAGATAGATAGATAGACAAATAAATAGATAGATAGATAGATAGACAGATAGATTGATAAATTGATTGATAGATAGATAGAGAGATAAATAGATAGATAGATAGATATCAATAAATATACATATAAATAATTAGATAGATAGATAATTTGATTGATAGATAGATAGACAGATATATAGATATATAGACATATAGATAGACAGACAAATAAATTCATAAATAGATAGATAGATAAATAGATAGACAAATAGACAGATAAATAGATAAATAGATAAATAGATAGATATACAAATAGATAGATAGACAGACAGATGGATGGACAGATAGATAGATCATTAGTCAGACGAATAGATATATAGTTTAATAGATATATAGATAGATAGATAGTCAGATATTTATTTAATCAGATCATCATATAGATAGCTATACAGATGGACATATATGCAAATAGAAAGATAGATAGATAAATAGTTAGTTAGATTGATATATTGACATTTTTATAAAGTGATAGATAGAGAGATTGATTGATTGATATATAGAAAGATAGACATTAGATAGATAAAAATATATATAAATTAACAAAAAGATAGATAGGCATACATGTAGAAAGAGAGATAGGTAGATAGATAGTAGAAAGTTACAAAGATAAAGAGATAAATAGATAGAAAGATTGACAGACAGATAGATAGAGAGAAATAGATAGATAAATAGATAAAAAGATAATAAGATAGATAGATAGATACACAGATAGATAGATACACAGATAGATAGTTATACATATAGACATATATAGAGATATACAAATAGAAAAATAGATAAATAGATAAATACATAGATATATAAATAGATAGTTACTCTGATAGACAGATTGATAGATAGACAGATAGATAGATATACAAATAGGTAGATAGATAGATAGACAGATAGAGAGATAGACATTTACAAAAATAGATAGATAGACAGACAGATAGATAGATAGATAGATAGATATTTGGATAGATAGATATTTAGATAGAGAAATAGATAAATAGAAAGAAAGATATATCGATAGATATAGAGATAGATAGATAAATAGACAAACATATAGAGAGAGATATATATATAGATAAATAGATAGATAGATATATAGAAAGATAGATAGAAAAAAGTATGTAAATAGATAGATAGATAAAATGATAGATTATTAGATAGATAAATAATTGGATAGATAGATATATAGTTAGATAGAGAGCTAGATAGATAGATAGATAGATAGATAGATAGAGAAATAGATAGATAGATAGATATACAAATAGATAGAAAGATAATAGATAGATCAATAGATAGATAGACAGACAGACAGATAGATAGATAGATAGATAATGAGACAAATAGATATAAAAATATATAGATAGATAGATAGATTTAAAGATAGATAAATAGATAGACAGATAGATATATATATATATAAAAAGATAGATAAATAAATAGACAGATAGATTGATTGATAGGATAGATATATCGATAGATCGATAGATAAATAGATAGATAGACAGAAAGAAAGAAAGAAAGAAAGATAGAAAGATAAATAGATAAGCATATAGATACATTCATAGATTGATAGACACATAAATAGATAAATTAACATATAGATAAATAGATAGTTATATATAAATATAGACAAATAGATATATAGATAGTTAGAAAAAAATAGATAGATTGATATATAGACAAATAGATTGATAGATAGAAAGATAGATAAATAGATAGATAGTTAGTTAGTTAAATAGACATATAGATAGATATATAAATATATAAATTGATTGATAGATAAATATATAAATTGATAGATAGATAAATATATAGATAGATTGATTGATTGATAAACCAATAGATAGTTAAATAGATAGACAAATATTTAGATAGACAAATATTTAGATAGACAAATTTATAGATAGATTGACAGACATGTAGATAGATAGATAAATAGATAGATAGATAAAAATATAGATAGATAGATATAAGGATAAATAGATAGAAAGATAGATAGATATATAGTCAGATAGTTAGATAGTCAAATAGTCATATGGATAGATAGATAGGTAAATAGATATACACATATACAAAAAGACAAATAGATTGATAGACAGATAGATACTTCTAAAAATTATGATAAATTGACCGAAATACTGACCATAAAATTTTGTCGGTAATTGGTGTACAAAAAACAACTAGTTATCAATGAATAAAGGGCATCGAAAAAAAAATTATGCCGATCAAATTTATGACAAAATACCGACCATAATTATTGCCCAAATGGTTTTTGTTGGGAATTATTGTGTAAAGTTGTTTTTGAGGATATTACCGACCATTTAACGATATATCATTATAATTGCTCAGTATATTGTTTTTCAAATTATTTATGGCTTCATACATACTGATCATTTACTGACCAAATATATATGTCGGTAATTATTGATTAATTCATGACCAATTTAGAGAATTAAAGAGGTGCATTAGAGAAAAATACTTCCTACCAAATTTCCGACCAACTACCGACCATATATTACTGACCAAATATATTTGGTCGGAAATATTGTCTATAAATTAGGAGGGAATTAGTGAAAAATATTTCAAAAGATTACCGATCTTTTATTGACTGAAAATATATTACCATTAAAAATGGTCGATAAAGTGGCTATTCAATATATTTATAACGTCATAATTACTGACCAACTACTGACCAACTACTGACCAAATATTTAGGCTAGTAATTATTGACTATTTTCGACCAAATATCGACCATATCTCCCTACCAAATGTTTTTTATTGGAAATTGGTCAGTAAATTAAGTTGGAAATAACAAATAGAAATTGCCAACTAATTACCGACCATTTAACGACCAAAAACATATTTCCTTTAAAATTGGTAGGTAAATTAAACTTCCAAATACTTATATATTTATTCTCAGCGACCTTTTACCGACTATAATTTTGGTTGGTAATTCAATGTTTTAATTTTGTGATTTGAAAATCAGTTGCTAAATCATTATAACATTAAATCATCGTAACTCCATTATTTTTCCGAATCTGAACCAGCTATAAGAATGAAATTACATAAATTTGATATTTCTTCTGAATCCTGGTAAGTTTTTCTTTGTTCTTCTCCTTCAAATTTCTTATACACATCCCTTTCTCTCTGAATTATACATAGCCATTCAAAATTTCATTTTTTTATATTCAGGTATTAGGTTTTTTTTCACCTCCTAATTTATTAATCTTTGCTTCGATTTCATCTAACATAACATTATTTTGACTCGACATAATTAATTAATCTATAATTTTTCATTTTTTAAAATTTGGTCATCTTATATTTATATTTTTAGGCTTTTAGTGATTTTGATTTCTATTACATGATGTTTACATCCGAATAATCTTAATGTTAATGGTTTATATTTATATAATCATATGACATTAGGTATGAATGTCTATACTTTAATATATATTATAATTTATGGTAAATCAAACTTTTATTTAATATTAATCTTAAATAATGTCTATAATAGTATACTGTATATATAAACTTTTATACATTTATATAATGGAATGATATTATGTATAAATGTCTATACTTTAATATATATTGACTTATTATATTATAAATACACATTGATATGTTTAAATAAACAAATAATTTTATATTTAAATATTTATACATATGTATTAATGTTTATAAATATCTATATAAAATATATATTAAATTATCCATTTATATATTTTCTTATATAACAATTATGTAATATTAAATTATTATACAATTTGTATAACTATATATAAATATTTGTATAACATAATAAATATCTAGATAATTATATATAACTATATTTGTAACTATATATACATTTATGTATAAAGTAGTATATAAAAAAGTATTTTAGAATATCTATACCTATACATTACTATATGTATAAATATATAAAATTATATTAATAAATATATAAACATACATGTATAAACATACGTTTAACTATATGTGTAACTAAATGTATAACCATATGTAACTATATTTATAAATACATGTATAACAACATACAACATTATTTTAAACTATATGTGTATAACTATATATAAATATTTGTATAACTAAATAAATGTCTATATAATTATATAAACTATATTTGTAACTATATATACAGTTATGTATTAATATAATTAAAACAAAATAGTTTTTATAATGTTGTTTATATTTATGTATAACCACTTATAACTACTTGTATATATATATATATATAACTATAAGTTTTATTATATATAACTATTTATAACTATATATATTATAAGTAAAATAATATATAATTATAAATAATTTCATCTTACCATGTGTATAACTTTAAAAGTTTTATGCATAATATATTTAAATATTAAATTTATAACTATATTTTTGTATATAGTTGTATATAAAAAAAGTATTTTACTATATCTATACCTATACATTAATATAAGTATAATTATATAAAATTAAATGAACAAATATATAAACCTACATGTATAAATATACATTTAACTATATGTGTAACTATATGTATAACCACTTGTAACTATATTTATAATTACATGTATAACAACATACAACATTATTTTAAACTATATGTGGATAACTATATATAAATATTTGTATATCTAAATAAATGTCTATATAATTATATACAACTATAATTACAGACAATTGTGTTTGTTAAATCAAATGAATTTTTTAACTGGTCAATAAAGACGATCGTGAATGGATGTACATGTGTCGAATAGTCAATGGAATGTTCTCTAATGAATGGGGGCATAAAGTTGATGAATTTTTTGATTTTGCTCTAAGGCATCCTGAGTGTGTGAATGGTGGTATAGATATCTGATGTCCTTGCACTTTATTTACATGTCAAAAAAAAAAGTTTTTTAATGTTGAGACTATGAAGATGCATTTGTATAAAAATTATTTTGTCGTAGATTACTATGTTTGGATACACCATGGTGAAAAGCAAGTCTACCAGAGGTGTTCGAGTTCATTATGGGTGTCAGTAAGTGAAACTAATCAGATGGTCTCGGATAATAGTAATAATACAACATACTATAAAATGGTTTTTGATGCTGCTTGTCCTGAATTCAACCTGAAAGAGCAACCCAATGACAAGGCAAGGAATTTCTATGATATGATTTGAGCTGGAGATAAACCTATATATGAGGAAAATTCTAAGCATACTCAACTTTCTATAGCTGTGAGGATGTTAGAAATAAAGTACAAACACATGTGTTCATGGGGTTGGTTTGATGATATGTCTAAATTCATTCAAGAATTATTTCCATAAGATAATCTGATGCCTTTGGATTTCTATAGCATGAAGAAGTTAGTTAGAGGATTGGGATTACCAGTATAGCTCATTCATTGCTGTGTGAACAACAGAATGATATACTGGGGTGATAACATTGACCTTTACAGTTGTAAAATATGTGGGCATGCTCGTTACATGTAAAAGTTTATGAGTTCTTGAAATAGATTGTATATATGTAAGTTGAAGGTGTTGTATAATAAGATGCACAATTTTCCAATAACACCTAGGTTGTAGAGATTGTATGCATCAACCACAATAGCTAATGAAAAGAGGTGGCATTCAGAGCATCATATGGAGGATGGTAAGATGTGTCACCCTTCTGATGCCCCTGCTTGGAAACATTTTGATGGGTATTTTCATGATTTTTTTTATGAAGTTCGAAATGTTAGCCTGGGTTTATTTGCTGATGGTTTTAAGCCGTTTAGTCAATCTGAATAGCAATATTCTTTGTGGCATGTGGTGGTGACCCGTATAATTTTTTTCCAGATTTATGTATGAAGGACGAATTTCTATTTTGACTGTGTTAGTGCCGGGGCCTACAAATCCAAAGGGGGCGATAGATATTTTCTTGCATCCATTGATAGCGACGTTGAAAGTCTTTGAGGTGTTGGGGTTCAAACTTATTATATTTTCAAATGGTAAAATTGTTGAATGTGCACTGCCCTCATGTGGACCATAAATGACTTTCTAGCATATTTTATGATGTCTAGGTGGAGTACAACTAGTATGTTGGCATGTCCTCATTGTATGGAAGATTCAGATACTTTTAGATTAATTAAGAGCAGAAAATAGGCATGGCTCGACAACCATCGGATATTTTATCCCATTAATCATTAGTATCGACGTAATGCCATAGACTTCATTAAGAAGAGAAAGGTTACTAAACAATTCCTGGAGGTTTGATTTGGGGATGATATTCTGTGGGAATTGAATAATAGAGGGTTGAGGAATGTGATAAATGCTGATGCTGAGGTTGTGAATGCAACTATATCTAAGACTTCTTGGTGGAATAAGAGAAGTATTTTCTGGGATTTTCCCTACTACCGTGAGCACTTGCTCAGGCACAATTTTGATGTTATGCATATCGAGAAGAATGTTTTTGACAATATTTTCAATACGGTATTTAACACTCCAGGGAAAACTAAGGACACTTACAAGTAAAAAGATAAGTTGAATAAATATTGTTGTTGTCCTTAATTTGCTAAAAATCTTGTCACCAATAAAGATCTTGATGTGTCATTTGTTGTGAATAAATCATAGAAGAAGGTTTTGTTGGAGTGAGTAAAAAAACTTAGATTTCCAGATGGGTATGGTTCTAATGTGGGGAGATGTGTGGATGCGAAATAAATTAAGATGTTTGGCATGAAAGGTCATGATTTTTATGTATTAATGCAAAAGTTATTACCAATTGCTCTTCAAGAATTCCTGCCTAATATAATATGTGAGCTGATAACTAAGATTTCTTTATTCTTTTAGAAACTGACTTCTTTTTCATTGACTAATGAGGAGTTGAGGAATCTGTATGAACAAATTCTAGTTAATAAATGCAATCTTGAGAAAATCTTTCCTCCTAATTTTTTTTACTCAATGGAACATCTTCAAGTGCACTTGGCTTACAAAACTTGGATTGCTGGTTCTGTCCATTATCGTTGGATGTATCCTTTAGAAAGGTAATATTAATTCACTAAACCAATTCTTTTTCTATATATAAATTTATATATACACAAAATGACTTGAAATTATCACTAATCTTTTTGTAGATACTTGAGGAAAATAAAGTATACAATAATGAAAAAGGCTCAGGCTGAGGTTTCTATATCAATAGGTTATATTATAGATGAGGCTACAAAATTCACATCATTCTATTTCAAAGAAGGAGATCCAACTCTTACACTTAAGAAAAAGTGGAATGAGGTTTATCTTTATGACAATGTGGATAATAAATTATTAGAAATTTTCATGCCTCCACGTAAAGCAATTGGTGGTGAAGAGAAAAGGTATCTAGCAAACTATGATTATTCTGTAGCTCATCTATATGTCCTAATGAATTTTCTGGAGATTTAACCATCCATTGAGTAAGTATTTCCTAATAGTCAAATAACATCTATTACGCATTATAATTGACTATTTCCTATCAATGTATCAATTATTTTTAATTTCTTTTTTTAGTTATTTTGTTACAGATAAATGATAGAGTTTTCAAACATGAATGAAGAAGCAATCAATGTCATGACGAAGAAAGAATTTCCGTCATTTTTTGAAAAATACATATGTTTATTTTTAATTAAAATCACAAAATAATTGTATTGTTATAATAAAAAGTTATAATTATAATCTAAATAATCCACTTAATTTTGATTATAGGTTCAAAATCATGCTAATAAAATTTTCAATTATTATCTTTGAAGTATAGCACGAGGTCTCCTAAGAGAGGTTAAAACATATGATAGTTATAGTGTGAATGGTTTTAAAATTCACACAAAATTGTATGGTAGCTACTAGGTAATAGACAATATGGGGGTATGCTTTAAAGGATCTATGTATAAAGAAACTAAATAAGACTATTATGGGACTCTAGTTGAAGTGATCGAGTTAGAATTTGAAGCCATTCTAGTTAAAAAAACTGCTATTCAAATGTGAATGGTTCGATCCAACATCACATGTTAGTTTTTATTTTTCATCCTCAATATAAACTTGTCGACGTGCATGATAAAAAATGATTCAACAAGTATGAATCTTTATTCTTATTAGCACAAGCATCACAGGTTTATTATTATGAATATCTAGGTTGTACCGGTCCTAGAAAAGATTAGAAAGCTATGTGAAAGATAAAAGCAATGGCTCAAATTGACATCCCCACATCACCAAGTACTCATTTCATAGAACCAACTTTTTAAAATGATGATAATGATTTTATAATCGAAGATGTAGTCGGGGACGAAGACATCCTTTTAGTCACATTTTCTAAGATTGATACAAGCGGGGATGTAGATGTTGATGAAAATTTAATTGATTATGAGGAAGAAATGAGTGATGAAGAAGAGTTTGAAAATAATGTTACTACATCTGAAGAAGAAGATGAACTAGATTTGAATGATTCTAATGAGAATGAGTGGAAAGCGAGTTAATCTTTTTTGTTAATTTTCATTACATTATGTAATTTTTACAGGTATGGCACGTGGATGAGGTAGAGGCAGCACGACCTTTGGTATGCCCGAAACTGGCAGAGGGTCATGGGTGGAAGAGATACCACAATAGACAGAGAAGGTTGTGAATGTACCACAGCAGCAGCAATAGCTGACTAATCCACAAAATGGTCCTGAGATTTTAATTAATGATCAAGAGATGTGGGAGGGATAGGAGTGAGAGGATGGATATGTTGGAGAGTCTTCCTTAGAGCACCCTACAGATGAGACTCTCTCTATTGCTCTATTTGATCTGACAATTGATAATCCATAAGATATAAAACTTAATAAATGATTTCTCAATTTATTAATTTATTTCTTACTTGCTAATAATTTTTTGTTATAGGATGAAGTTAGTGTTGTCAAGTTCCTTTTCAAGGGTTCTTAGAATAATTTTCATGAAATCCTTTAAACTTAATGGAGATAATTGAAAGTCGCTCACACATAGAGACTAATTAATGATTTGGAGAGAATTTAAGCTAAATATTGCTACATACAAATTTTTACATCTTTTATTTATTCTTTTGTTCACTAATTAAAAAATTATTTATATATAAATGTAGAATGCTTACAAGTGGACTCAGCTAAAGGAGTCGGTCAAAAGTGTGTTATACAAACATGATGACAGTCAGTATAAAGACACGATGTACGAGATCGAAGATAAATGACTGAAGAAGAAATAAAAAAATTCGAGTGTCCCAGATCATGTTTTCTAGGAGCGGGGAAGCAGTTGGGAAGATCCAGATTATAAGAAGAGATGTGCTAAACACAGTGGTAATCATCGCTAAGAGAAGGCTGGGGAGGGTAGTGGCATGTCTACACACACTTGTGGATCTCGCTCTATGCATGAGCACAATGAGCTTTGGTATTATTTCTAATTTATACTTTTTATGTTTATTACTTTATGAATTGTATTCAATTATGCCTAAATTTTATTTCTCATAAGAAATTTATTTTCAATAGAATTAATGTGTGTATTGTGTGTAATTATAGATACCAAGGAGGGTAAGAAGCCCAGTGCTTTTCGCTTATTCAGATACATGCACACGAAGGCTTATGATGATCAGACTTTCGTTGATCAGGATCTTGTGCAGCAAATGTAAGTTTAAATAAAAAAATTAATTTTCATTTTTTTTGTTTGAATATAAATTAAAATACTTTTGGTATATTTTTATTAGGTGGGATATGATGAATTTTTAGCTGCTGCGACTCAAGTGTATTTCAAGTCTACTTTAGTTTTAAGTGATGGTGCAATAGGTAGTTCTCATTCATCAGGTCTACCAATTGATGCTAATCAGATTTGGTATGCAGTTGTTGATAGCAAGGAGAAGATGCCCATCTATGGCATCAGTTCTTCAACATCATCATTCTACTCACATAGACAACCAGAATATGAAGTTGAATTTTCCTGACCTATTTTGAATTTATTCTTGAAGATGGAGGAATTTTAGGACTAGTTGCAAAATTCGATACATTTTCAGTTGGTCAATACCGAGTGACGCATGATTGACTATGAGAATGATAGGGATGAGTTCCGTATCCGTATTGACTGGCTTACAAAGAATTTTCAAGAGGGAGGACTATAGTTCAACCCTGATGATCTACCTCGAATTGTTCGGAGTAATACTCTAGCTATAACATCTACTCCATCACCTACAATAGTACTTACAGCAACCACATCAGGAATGACAGTAGCAGATAGCTCTATCCCAATACCCGACATCTCACCGTGAGGACCAGAAATATCGCATCATAATGATTATGAAACTAGGTTGGATGATTGAGTTTATTACACACATTTTTTTTTAATTCCTAAAACTTTGATTTTGGATTTTAATTTTTTATTATATCTTGATGTTTTTAATATGTAAATGCAGTATATATAGTTGTTTGCTTGAGTTATTTTGATTTTTATTTTGTTGTTTTATATTTAAAATTTTCTACAAGAACTGAAACAAAACTAGAAGCAAATTTGTTGTTTTTTTGTGTTTTTTTGTTTCAGTTTCTGCAGCAACTACAGAATTACTACTAAAAAAATTGTTCGGTAATTACCAACCGAATTGCGATCAAACCAACCAAAATTTTTTATTATTGATGGCCGGTAAAAGATCTCCAAATGGTCAGTAATACCTTTGAAGATCAATTATGAAATAATGATTTTAAAAGATTTTGGTCAGTTTTTTGTCACAATTTTTTAAGCGTTACCGACCATTTTGTGACCATATATCAACCAAATTATTTTGATCAGAATGTGGTTGAAATTTAGATGGAATTTATTTGTCAGTAAAAGGTCTCTATATGGTCGGTAATTATCGACCTTTTAGAGACCATTTAGAGACTTAATTCTTTTGGTTGGAAAATGGTCGGAATTTAGTCGGTAATTATTTGTCGGTGATTGGTGGGTAAATGATTGTTAATTACAGACCAATTGGAGACAATGTACCAACATTATTTATTCGGTCGGTAAATTGTCATAATTTAGTCTGTAAATCATCATCAGTAGAGGATCGGTAAATGGTCGATAATTTACCAACCGACTATTATTTTATAATTAAAATATTTAGTAAAGAGCAAAATTGCGACTAATTTTTTATTACACACATTTTTTTCAATTCCTAAAACTTTGATTTTTGGATTTTAATTTTTTATTATATCTTGATGTTTTTAATATTAAAATGCAGTATATATAATTGTTTGCTTGAGTTATTTGGATTTTTATTTTGTTGTTTTATATTTAAATTTTTCTACAAGAACTGAATCAAAACTCGAAGCAAAATTGTTGTTTTTTGTGTTTTTTTGTTTCAGTTTCTGCAGCAACGGTAGAATTACTACTAAAAAATTTTTTCAATAATTACCGACCGAATTGTGATCAAACCAACCAAAATTTTTTATTATTGATGGCCGGTAAAAGATCTCCAAATGGTCAGTAATACCTTTGAAGATCAATTATGAAATAATGATTTTAAAAGATTTTGGTCAGTTTTTTGTCACAATTTTTTAAGCGTTACCGACCATTTTGTGACCATATATCAACCAAATTATTTTGATCAGAATGTGGTTGAAATTTAGATGGAATTTATTTGTCAGTAAAAGGTCTCTATATGGTCGGTAATTATCGATCTTTTAGAGACCATTTAGAGACTTAATTCTTTTGGTTGGAAAATGGTCGGAATTTAGTCGGTAATTATTTGTCGGTGATTGGTCTGTAAATGATTGTTAATTACAGACCAATTGGATACAATGTACAAACATTATTTATTCGGTCGATAAATTGTCATAATTTAGTCAGTAAATCATTATCAGTAGAGGATCGGTAAATGGCCGATAATTTACCAATTGACTATTTTTTTCATAGATAAAATATTTAGCAAAGAGCAAAATAGCGACTAATTTTTTTGGTCGGTAAATGGTCGCTAATTGGGTTACCAACCAAAAAACAACTAATTACTGACCAAATATTTGGTCGTAATATGGTGATTTTTAGTAGTGCTATCTATCTATCTGTCTATCTATCTGTCATTCTGTCTATCTGTCTATTTGTCTATCTATCAATCTATACATCTATCTTTCAATCTGCCACTATTTATATCTATCTATATATCTATTTGTATATCTGACTATTTGTCTTATTGTCTATCTTTATATTTGACTTAATGTCTATCTTTATATTTGTCTATCAATTTATTTGTCTAAATGTCTATCGATCTATCTTGCTATCTATCTATCTGTGTATAGGTATATCTATCTAGCTATCTATCTGTCTATCTATCTATCTATCTATCATTATATCTCTCTATTAGACTATCTATCTCACCGTCTATCTTTCTATCTATCTATTTGTATATCCTTCTATCTATCTGATTGTCTATTTGTATATCATTATATATATCTATATGTCTATATATTCATATATGTGTCTATCATATATATGTCTATCTATCTTTATGTCTCTATATCTTTAAGTCAATATGTCTATTTGTATATATATTAATCTATATATTTGCCTACCTGTCTGTCAGTCTAGCTATCTATATATTTGTTTATCTATCTATATTTCTATTTGTCTGACTTTTTATCTAAATATCTTTCTATCTATATTTCTTTCTATCTATATATCTATCTATCTATCTATCAAACAAACAATCAATCAATTTATCTATCTATATATCTATGGATTTATCTATCTATTTAATTATCTATCTATCTATGTATCTAACTATCTATCTATCTATCTATTTGCCTACCTATTTTCAATCATCTATCTATCTGTATATCTATATATCTTTTTATCAATCCAAATGATGGGTATGTTTGCCTATATATATATATCTATCTGTCTATATATTAATCAGTTTGTCTTTCTATATATATATATATATATATCTATCTATCTATCTAACTTTCTATTTTCAATCTGTTTATTTATCTATTTATCTATCTGTTTATATGTCTATCTATCTTGTTGTATATCAATCTATATATCTTTCTAGCTATATATATATATATATATATATCATTTTATTTATTAATCTATCTACCTAATTATCTATCAATCTCTCTCTATCAAATTATGCATATGTCTATCTATCTATATATCCATATACCTATCTATCCGTCTCTCTATCTTTATATTTGTTTATCTATGTATTTACCTCTCTTTCTATCTATCTATGTGTTAGTCTATAAAATTGCCTATCTATATATCTATTTGTATGTCTATCAATATATATATATATATATATATATATATATATATCTATATCTATATCTATATATTTATATATCTATTAATTTATCTAGCTACCAACCTATCTATCTATTTACATATCTATCTATATATATATCTTTCTCTCTAAATATCTATCTATAATTATATTTATATATCTAACTATCTATCTATCTTTATTTCTTTCAATCTGTTTATATATCCAACCGTTTATATGATTATCTATCTAACTATATTTCTGTCTATCTATCTAACTATTTGTGCATCTATCAATTCGACTAAGTTTTTAACTATCTATTTGTCAATCTGTCAATGTAACTATATGACTTTTTATCTATCTATCTATTAGTCTAACTATATATATATCTATCTATCTATCTATTTATCTAACTATCTATCTATCTATGTGTTATTTTGGTTATATGTCTAAAGATCTATCTGTGTAACTATCTATCTAACTCTTTATCTATATCTTTATCTCTCAAACAAACCTATCTATCTGTCTACCTATCTATTTGTCTATATATCAATGTGTTTATGTGTCTATCTATCTATTTGTTTATCTATCTTTCTATATATTTTTATTAATATCAATCTCTATATCTATCTATCTTTCTTTCTATTTACCTATCTATCTATCTATATATCTATTGATCTATCTTTTTGTTTGTTTGTTTATCTATGTATCTATCTATATGTCTATGTATATATTGTATTTATCTATCTATCTATCTTTCTAATTGTCTGTCTATCTATCTATCTATATTTCTATCTATATTTCTATCTATATATCTATCTATATATCTATCTATCTATTTATCTATATAAAGATATATATATATCTATCTATCTAATTATTTATCAATTCATCAATCTATATGTCTATTTGTATATCTAACTATCTATCTCACTCTCTAAATCAATCAATCTATTTATTTATGTATCAATATATATATATATATATATATATATATATATATATATATCTATCTATTTATCTTTATATATATATATATATACCTATATATATATGTATTTATTTATTTATCTATCATTCTATCTAACTTTTTACCTATCTATCTATTTATCTGTGTATTTCTATATATAAATCTTTCTCTCTATATATCTATCTATCTCTATGTCTATCTATCAATTTATCTATCTTTCTATGAATCAATCAATATATCTATCTATCTTTCTATCTTTCAATATATCAATCAATCAATTAATCTATTTGTCTATGAGTCTATCTATCTATATTTCTATCTACTTATATGTTTGTCTATCTATTTGCATATATATATATATATATATATATATATATATATATATCTATCTATCTATAAATCTATCTATCTATCTATCACTCTATATATCTATCTATCACTCTATATATATATATATATATATATATATATATCTATCTATCTTTCTATTTAACTATCTTTCTATCTATATATCTTTCGTTCTATCAATCAATCAATCTATTTGTCTTTCAATATGTGTATATGTCTATCTATCTAGATGACTTTCTATCTAGTTATTATCTATCTAATTATCTATCTAACTAACTATCTATTTATATATCTAATTAAATATCGATCTATTTTTTTTTCTGTCTATCTATCTATTTAGGTATATGTCTATCTATCTATATATTTATTTATTTAACTATCATTCTCTATGTATGCCTATCAATCATTCAAACAACCAATCAATCAAAAAATCTTTTTGTCTGCCTATCTATATATCTATCTATTTATCTATTTATCTATCTATATACCTATCTATCTATATATCTTTCTATTCATCTATCTATCCTTCATTCATTGTATCCATCCAATTATCTATTTTTCCATCTATCCATCTATCAATCTATCAAATTTTCATCTATCATATATCTATTTATCCATCTATCCAAATATCCATATTTCCATATTTCCATCTATCCAACTTTATATCTATCCATCGATCCATCTATCCATCTATCTATCTATCCTTCTATCCATCTATCTATCTACTACCTATTTATCTATTTATCTATCTATCATTTTGTGTATCATTCCATTTGTCAATCAGTTAATCTGACTATTTATAGATCTATCCATCTTTCTATCTATCTATTTATCTATCTATATGTCTCTCTATATATCTAGTTATTTGTCTATTTATCTATCTATCTATCTAGCTATCTTTCTATCTATGTATCTAAAGGTGTAACTATATTTTTATCATTTATTCAATCTGTCAATCTATCTATTTATCTATCTATGTAATTATATGTGTATCGATCTATCTATATATCTATCTATCTATTTGTCTATGTATCTGCCTATCTGTCTATCTATCTATGTATCTATCTATCTATATATTTGTCTATCTATCTATCTATGTGTCTATCAATCTATCCATCTATGTAACTATTTGAATATTTGTCGATTTTTATATTTCTCTATATGATTATCTATCTATCAATCTATCTATTTGACTAAATGTCTATCATTCTATCTGTCTAACTGTTTATCTGTCTATCTACTATCTGACTATCTTTGTATCTATATATCTATCTATTTGTCAATCAGTCTATCTATTGATTTGTCCATCTATCTACCTTTCTATCTCACTATCTGTCTATCTATCTGTCTATTTGTATATTTGTCTATCTATCTATCTATCTATCTATCTATTTGTCAATCATTATATCTATCTATCTTTTTATCAATCAATATGTCTATATGTTTATGTTTGTATCCATTTATTTGTATATCAGTCTATCTGTATATTTATCTATCGAACTAACTATCTATTTATCTATTTGTATATCTATCTTTCTGTCATACTATACTTCTTTCTTTCTGTCTAAATGTCTAATTATCTATCTATCTGTCTAATTATCTATCTATCTATCTATTTTTCTATTTTTCTATTTTTCTATTAGACTATCTTTTTAAATGTATATCTGTCTATCGGTCTATCTTTCTATCAGACTATTTGTTTTTCTTTCTATATGTCTATCTATCTAATTTTCTATCTATGTACCTATATACCTATCTACCTGTCTACTTTTCTACCAGTCTACCTATTTTCCTATCAACTTGTGTACATGTCTACCTTTTTATCTATCAAACTATTAATTTATCAATCTGTCTATCTATTTATCTATCTATCTTTCTATAAAACTATATATCTGCCTATTTGCCTATCTATCTATTTGCCTATATGTTTATTTGTCTATCAATCAATCAATCAATTTGTCTGTCTATTTATCTTTATGTTTATTTTCCTATCTTTCTATCAATGTATCTATCTATCATTATATATATATATATATATATATATCTATCAGTCTATCTACTATCTATATATTAATCTATCTATTAATCTATCAATCTATCTATCCATCTATCAATCAATTAATCAATCAATCTGTCTATCTATCTATCTATGTGTCTATTTGTCTAACTTTCTATAAATAAATCTATATTTCTATCTCTTTATCTATCTATCTATCTTTATATTTATCTATCTATTTAAATGTCTATCTATTTATCTATCTATCTATCTGTCTATCTGTGTGTCTATCTATCTTTATAACTATTTATATATCTATCAATCTATTTATCTATCTATCTAGGTATTTAACTATCTGACTATTTATCAAACAACCTTTCAATCTATCTATCTTTGTATCTATCTTTCTATCTATCATTTTGTAAATCTATCTATTTGTATAGATATCTTTCTATATATATATATCTATTTGTCTATCTCTTTATCTTTCTATATATCTATCTGTTTATTTATCTATTTGTCTATCTATCTATCCTTATGTATATATATCTATTTATCTATCTATCTATCAATCATTCTACCTATTTATCTATCTATCTATCATTCTATCTGCATATCAATCTATTTTAATATCTCTTAATCTATCTATCTATCTATTTATCTTCCTATATATCTATCTATCTATTTATCAATCTATTTATCTATATATCTGTCTAACTATCTATTTGTCTAAATATCTCTCTACCTATATATCTATCTTTCTAACGATCTCTCTGTCTATCCATCTATCTCTTTATCTTTCTAAATATCTATCTATCTATGTGTCTATCAATCTTTTTATCTATCTATATGTATAACTATCTAGCTATCTATCTATGTTTCAAACTCTCTATCAAACTATATGTCCATCTTTCTTTTGTCTTTCTATGTATCTATCTATTTATTTATCTATCTATGTTTCTTTATATCTATCTGTTTATTTTTTTATATGTCTAGCTATTTATCTGCCATTTAATCTATTTATCTATCTTTCTTTCTAATAATCTATCTATATGTCTATCTATCTATCTATCTATCTATTTGTCTATCTATCTCTCTATCTATCTATCTTTCTTTCTTTCAGTCTATGTATATATATATATATCTATCTATCTATTTTGCTATCTATCCATCTATCTATCTTTTAGTTTAACTATTTATGTATGTATGTATCTATCTAAGTATCTATCTATCTGTCTATATATCTATCTATCTATCTATCAAAATGTGTATCAAACTATTTATCCATCTATCTATCTATTTGTCTATTGAACTATCTTTCTTTCTTTCTTTCTTTCTTTCATTGTTCAATATATCTATCTATTAATCGAACTATCTATCTATTTATCTATATATATTTTTATCTATTTATCTATCTAACATTTAATTTATCAATGTATCTGCCTATCTATCTATATATATTTATATTTATGTTTATCTTTATATCTTTTTAGTTTTTAATCTATATATTTATCTATCTATATTTCTATCTATCTATATTCCTATCTATCTATCTATCTATTTATCTATATGTCTATCTTTCTCTCTATATATTAGTTTATTTGTCTATCTATCTTTCTATTATCTATCACTCTATTTATCTGTATTTTTATCTATATGTCTACATATCTATCTATCTATCTATATTTTATCTATATATTTATGTACATATCTGTAAATTTGTCTAATTATCTATATGACTATCTACTATCTATCTATTTATCTGTTTGTCTGTCTATCTATCTATGTATATATTTATCTTTTTATATTTCTATCTAATTATCTTTCTATATGTCTATCTTTCAATATGCCTATCTTTCTATATGTCTATTTATCTATATGTTTATCTATCTATCTGTCTTTCTTTCTATCATTCTATCATTCTATCTTTCTATCTATCAACTTTCCAATATATTTATCTATCAATCTATTTATTTATCTATCTGTCTATATGTCTATCTATCTATCTATTTATATATCTATCTATCATTCTATATATCTATATATCTTTCTTTTGATCTCTCTATTTGTATATATTTTTACTTGTCTATTTATCTAAATGTCTATTTCTCTATCGATCTGTCGGGCTATCTAACTATTTTTCAGTCTATCTGTATCTTCCTATCTACCTATTTGCCAATATGCCTCTCTACCTATCTACTAATCTAAATATCTACCTATTTACTTATCTTCTATCTATCTATATATCTATTTATGTGTCTATCTATCTATCTGTATATTATCTATCTATCAATCAATTTGTCTGATGTCTATTAGTCTTTTTGTCTATCTGTCTATTGTTCTATCTGCCTATCTATCTATCTACCAATATATCTACCTATCTATGTGCCTATCTTTCTATCTATATTTCTATCTATCTATTTATTTATCTTCCTGTTTATTTATCTATATGTCTATCTGTCTATGTGTGTTTCTGCCTATCTATCCATTTATCCATTTATCTATCTATTTGACTATCTATCTATCTATCTATTTTTATATCTATTTATCTTTTTATCTACTATCTATATATCTATCTATCTATATATCTATCTATCTATATGTCTATCCATTTATATGGATATCAATCTACATATATATCTATGTGTCTATCTATCTTTTTGTCGATTTTCTATCTATCTATCTGTATGTCTATCTTTATATCTTTATATCTGTATATCTATCTATCTCTTGATTTATCTATCTATCTTTCTATATATCTATCTTTCTTTCTTTCTTTCTATCTGCCTATCTTTATTTTTACCTATTTGTCTATCTTTAGATTTGTCTATCTGTGTATTTATTTATCTATATATACATCTTTCTTTCTATATTTCTATTTGTCAATATGTTTATCTGTCTATCAATTTATCATTCTATCTATCAACATAGCTATCTATCTTTCTTTCATTCTATCTGTCTATATGCCTATCTTACTATTTTTCTATCTGTCTATTTTTCTATCTTTCTATCTATTTATATGACTTTCTATCTATTTTACTATCTGTTTATCTGTCCTTCAATCTATTTGTCTATATGTCTTTCTATCTAACTTTCTATATTTCTATCTACCTATGTATATATTTGTCTATTTGTCAATTTGTTTATCTATCTATATATCTATATGTCTATAAGTCTAATTATCTTTCTATTTGTTTATCTATATGCCTATCTATTTATCTATTTGCCTGCCTAGAGGTGTCAAATGGGCCGGGCCGGCCCGGCCCAGCACGAGGCACGGCACGGTTCGGCCGTGCCTGGGCCGGCCCGGCACGTTCAAAAACCGTGCCCGGGCTCGTGCCGTGCCCGGGCGAAGCAAGGCACGTTTCGTGCCGTGCTTGGCACGAGCCGTGCCGTGCCTGGCCCGGCACGGCTCGTGCCTAGGCACGGCACGCCGGCACGGGTCCATCCCGTGCCGGTCCCGCAGGCACGCGTGGCACTGGCGGCGTGCCACGCGTGCCGTGGCGTGAGTCGCGACTCACGATCACGAGTCACGACTCACTGAGTCGTGACTCGACCCATCAGGGCCCCCCCCCGGTAAAAAGACCGCGGGTCGGGTCCAAACAGACCCGACCCGCGGTCTTTTCTGCCGAAAACCGAGAAAATCAAAATATCTAATGGGAAAAAAAAAAATTTCAAAATTTGAGCGATTTTCAGCCCTTGGATTCGACTCCAACGGCTAGGGGGAAGAATCCGACGGTCCTCGTGATTCTGCCCCTTAAATATAATAAAAAAATTCAAAAAAATATTAAAAAAATATTTTTTTTTAAAAAAAAAAGTTTAATTAGCCTATAAAATCTACCCCCCTCCCTATAAAATTTATGTTTTTCAAAAACATTAATCCTCTCTATATTTTCTCTCTCTCACATAATCCGTGCTTCTCTCTCTCGGCCCTCGTGTTTTTGATTTCGGCTTGGATTTTCGTGAAACTCAACTTGAGTTTTGAACATCAAAGCATCCTGCGGTGCATCTTGCACGTGAGTGACCTCATTGCTTTTACCGGGTAATATAATTTACTTTTTTTTTATTTTCTCTCTCTAAAGCTTCTCTCTCTAGAAAAAGTACGAAAAATAAAAAATGACAAATTCACCTAACACAAATTTAAATTTTGAAAATGAAAATGTTAGTGTTACACAAACGTCTGTGGCTCCTGAAACTTTGGTTTCTCCTGTCATCTCAGCCCAAAGTTCTAAAAAACAAAAAACTAGGAGGACTTCTGTAGTTTCGACACATTTTAAAATAATAACACAATTAGATGTTAGGGGTGAGGAACATGAAATGGCACAGTGCAAATATTGTATGCGACTTTTAACATGCAAGAGTACATGTGAGACTGGGCACCTAAAGAGGCATGCTGAAATATGCTCCAAAAAACATGGACCGTTAGATCCTAGGCAAACCCAACTTGGCACTACATTTTTTGAGACTGGCTCGAGTTCAGTCTCAAAGTTTACTCCCTTCGTATACTCCAGCGAGTTGGGTAGGGACGGCTTGGCCAGGCTCATCACATTGATGGGTCTTCCGATCAGATTTTCGGAAGATCCGAGGGTAGTGCGCATCATGCAGACTTATTTTCAGCCATCCTATCGTAGGATTCCTAGGTCCACATCTAGGAGTGACATACTAAAGATATATAAGTTAGAAAAACAAAAAATAATTAAGGAATTTTTGGCATTTAGTGGAGTGGTCTCCGTGACGTCCGATATATGGACATGTCACGATGATTCTTCTTATGCATGTATCACTAGTCATTATGTCGATTCAAACTGGACAATAAATAAAAAAAATATTAGGATTCACTGAGATTCTTCATCCTCATGATGGCCCGGCCATTTTTGAGTGTATGATGAAAATATTTAGGGAATATAAAATTCAAAATAAAATTTTTAGTTTCACTTTCGATAATGCTGCGAATAATGGAGTAGCGATCAATATGTTTGTTAGGAATATTAGAGACGCACCTTTAGGAGAGATATTTCATGTCAGATGCATGTGTCATGTTATTAACCTGATAGTTCAAGCGGGTATGAAGGTGTGTTCCCCCGCGTTGGAAAATATACGCAATGCACTCAAGTATATTCGCACTCATCGCAGACTACAAGAGTTTGGTAATCTCTGTTTGTCTGCGAATCTTAAGAAGAAGAAATTCCAATCTGATGTGAGACATCGTTGGAATTACACATACCTGATGTTGGAATCATGTGTTGGATACGAACACGTGATATCAGACTACGTCAATAGTAAGAGTGGCGAACTTATTGTTGACGACACTGACTGGGATTCAGGAATTTCATTTATGAAATTCCTGAAGATATTTTATGACACGACGAACATGTGTTCGTCGGTTTATACGCCCACCACTTGCATTGCACTCCGTTGCATATGCAACATTAGTAGCATGTTTAGGATGTATCGAGCGGACCCGACGCTCAGCCATATGGTTGCAGAGATGGAGACCAAGTACCTGAAGTACTGGTCCACCATTCCATCTCTTTATTGCCTCGTAGCATGCATGGACCCTAGGGCTAAGGTGGAAGGGGTTGAAAACACCCTGACTTTCATTTCCTCGTGCATGAACCTGGAAGAGCCACCTGAAGGGTTCATTTACGAGAAGTTGACAGACTTATATACATACTACGATACTAGGTATGGTGGTGGTGGTGTTGAGACTGTGAGTACGGACTCTGATACCTTGTTCGGAGATGACGCTTATTCCATTAACCTAGCGAGGGGGAAACGTAGGGGTGGACCTTCACATAGGAGCGAGCTGTCTCGGTACTTAGATACCGATTACTGCTCAATCCTATCACCTTCTGACAATAAGAATCTTAATTTATTACAGTGGTGGAAATCATATGAGTCCGCCTATCCCGTGCTATCTAGGATGGCACGGGATCTACTGACTCCTCCGGTGTCGAGCGTAGCATCGGAGTCTGCTTTTTCTGTTGCAGTGAACGTGATTTCGGATAGGAGATCGAGATTACGTCCAGATATGGTTGAGGCCTTAGCATGTTTGAAGGATTGGGAGGAATCGAGATTTAGCATCAGTGATCGTGCTGAAGCTGGGACTGTGACCGACACTGCAGTCGCATCCACATCCACTACGATGGCGGAGGAGCTGATTGCCGATGATGATGACCCATATGATACTGATCTTGATGTTGCGGCTGATGATTCTCATTATATGCCGCTTGACGATTGATGCTCATCTGCTCTTTTTTTTCGATATTTTTTTTTTATTTATACGCTTTGTTTGTACTTTGTATTATACGTTGTGTTGAAGTTGAAACTTATACTTTTTTTTTCGGAGTATTGGTTTCAAAAGCATGAATGGTAATTTTTATTTGCGTAGTTTAAATTTTTTTTAATTAAAATTTTTACTAACTTAATGTATTTATTTATTAATTTAAGATTTAAATATTATTTTAAAATTTATTAACTTTAAATCTTAATATTTAATTAATACATTATAATATTAAAATATGCTAAACTTAATTGAAAAAAAAAATAAATTTTCTAATTTTTTTTTACATACTTACATTTAATTTTAAATGTAATATTTTTTACAAAAAAATTTATTTTTTTTTATTACATAAACTTAAATAAAGATAAACAGAAACTTAAAAAAAAAATTTAAAAAAAAAAAAATTTTTTATAATCTGCCAAGTCAAAGTGCCAAGTGCCAAGCACGGGCCGTGCGCCCGTGCCCGTGTTTGGCTGTTGCGTGTTGCCTGTTGGCTCCCGGGACCCGGACCCCGGTTGAGCCGGTCCAGGAGACCAGGTCCAAGCCAACCGTGCCCGAGCGGGCCGGGCCGTGCCGTGCCCGACTTTAAAATACCGTGCCGTGCCCGGCACGGCACGGTAGCACGGCGGGGCACGTGAAAAACGGGCCGTGCCGTGCTGGGCCGGCCCGTTTGACACCTCTATGCCTGCCTGTCTATTTATCTATTTGCCTACCTGTCTATCTATATATCGATTAATATGTCTACCTATCTAGATGACTATCTAACTTTCTATCTATCTGTCTATATTTCTATCTATCTATGTGTTTATCTTCCTAACAATGTATATATATATATATGCTTATCTGTTTATCTGTCTATATATCTAATTGTCTTTCTATCTATATATCTATCTTTCTATGTATCTAACTATATATTGTTTATCAATCTATCTATATATCTATCAATATGTTTATCTATCTATCTATCTATTTGTCTGTCTATCTGTCTTTTTGTCTTTTTGTCTATCTGTCTATCTATATATCTATCAATCACACTATGTTTATATCTATCTATTTATCTATGGATCTCTCTATCTATCTATCTATCTTTCTACATATCTATCTGTCTAATTGTTTATCTAAATATCTAATTATCGATCTATCGATCTTTTTTTTCTATCTCTCTATTTGTCGATCTTTCTATATGTCTATCTATATATCTATCTATCTATTTATCTAGCTATATTTCTACCTGTCTACCCATCTAGATGGCTACCTTTCTACATATCTACTTGCCAATCTATTTATTTATCTAAATGTAAATATGTTTATATGTCTTTATGGCTATCTGTCTATCTATTAATCTATACATCTGTCTATTTCTTTCTATCTAACTATCAATCAATCTTTTTTTCGATCTGTCTATCTATCTATATGCATATCTATTTATCAATCAATCAATCTATTTGTCTATCTATCTATTTATCTGTCTAGCTATCTATCTATCTTTCTATCAATTTGAATATCTGTCTATTTGTCAATTTATCTATCTATCTCTCTTTATACCTGTCTATCTATCTATCTATCTATCTATCTATCTATGTATCTGTCTATCTATATATCTCTCTATTTATCTATCTTTCTATCTGTATATCCTTATATGTGTATATCTATCTGTCTATCTGTCAATATGTATATCTATCTTTCTTTCTATCTATTTGTCTATCAGTATGTATGTCTATCTATCTATTGATCTATCTATCTATCTGTCTGCCTATCAAACTATTTTTTTTTCTATTTATCTATCTATCTAACTATCTATCTGTGTGTCTATCTATCTATCTATCTAAGTATTTATCTTTCAATCAATATATATGTCTTTCTAAATATCTATCTTTCTATATATATGTATATTTTTTTATCTATATGTATATCTATCTATCTATTTTTCTGGCAATTTATTTATCTATCAATTTATATATCTTTTCATATATTTTTTTGTCTATCTAACATTTTATCTAACTCTGCATATAACTATCAGTCTATCTATCTATTTATCTTTTAATCTATTTATTTGTTTATCTATCTTACTATCTAACTATTTATATATCTGTCTATATAGATTGCTATCTTTTTTCCTATCTATCTATTTATCTCTATATCATTCTATTTGTCTATCTATATATCTACCAACCTTTATATTTATAAATCTATCTAATTATCTATTTGTCTATCTATCTATTTATATATCTACCTATTTATCTATCTATATATCTATCTATATATCATTCTATCTCTGAATTAATCTTTCTATCCATCAATCTATCTATCTGTATAATTATTTAACTATCTATCTATATATTAATTTGTCAATCTTTTTATTAGTCAATTTGTCAATCTATCTATCTATCTATCAACCTATTTTTCTATCTATCTCTCTATTTGTATTTCTATCTATATGTTTATTTTTCGTTCTGCCTATATTTTTATCTTATATTTTTTATCTACCACTTTATCTATCTATCTATATGTATAACAATATATCTATCAATTTGTCTATTAATCTGGCTATCTATCTATCTATCTATCTGTTCATCTGTCTGTCAATATGTCAATCTATCTATTAGCCTATCTACCTATCTTTCTATCTTTTTAACTTTCTAACAACCTATCTACTTATATGCCTATTTGCCTATGCGCCTAAAATTAATCTATCTATCTATTCAATTTTTTTATTTGTTTATCTATCTATTTTTCTATCTATAATTATATCTATCTTTTTATCATTCTATATATCTATTTGTCTATTTTATATTTGTCTATCTATCAAAGTATTTTTATATCTATCAATCTATATATATATATATATTTGTCTATCTATCTATCTATCTTTATATCTATCATTCCAATCTAATTTTCTATCTATCTATCTATATATCTATCTTTCTATATAGCTATCTATCTATAAATTAATATATCTAATAATCAGTCTATCTATTTATCTATTTATCTATCTATCTATCTGTCTGTCTGTCTATTAATCTTTCTATCTATCTATCTTTATATCTATCTATCAATAAATCTATCTATCTATGTATCTATCTATAAATCTATCTTTCTATCTGTTTGTCTTTCAATCTATCTTTTTATCTTTCTTTCTATTAATCTATCTCTCTATTTGTCTATCTATGTATTTGTCTATCTACCTATCTATCTATATATCTCTGTATTTGTCTATCTATCTTTCTATATGTTTGTCTATCTATCTGTCTCTTTTCTAATTTTTGATCTATATATTTGTATATCTATTTGTCTATCTATATATCTATCTATTTATTTTTTTATCTATCTAACTATCTATCTATCTCTCTGTCTTTCTATCTAAATATCTATTTATTTATCTATCTATCTGTATGCCTGTATATCTATCTATTTGTATATCTATCTATCTATTTATCTGTATATTTGTTTATTTGTTTATCTATCTATCTATCTATCTTCCTATTAATCAGTCTATCTATCTATCAAATTATCTATCTATCTAACAATCTATGTGTCTATCTTTCAATCAATCTATCTATTTATCAATCTTTATTTCTATCTGCCTATCTATCTATCTATCTATCTATCTATCTATATGTCTATATATCTATCTATCTTTCTATCAGCCTGTCTATCTATTTATTTGTCTAACTCTCTTTATGTCTATCTATCTATATATCTATATATTTATATATCCATCTATCTCTAATATCCATCTCACTATCTTTTTGTCAATCTATCTAATAGTCTATCTATCTATCCGTCTATCAATCTTTCTATGTAACTATCTACATTCCAACCAAATACCTACCACAATATCTACCTATTCATGAATCTTCGTATCTATCTCTCTACCATTCTACTTATCTACCTATTTATCTATCTATCTAATTATCTTTCGATTGATCTCTCTAACTAATTATTTTTCGATCTATCCATCTATCTATCAAGCAATAAATATATCTATCTATGTATTTGTCTATATATATATATATATTTATTTATTTATATATATCATCTTGTATGTATCTCTATCTATCTACTTATTTATATGTCTATCTATCTATCATTTTCTTTATCTTTATATCTATCAATCTGTCTATCTCTCTAAGTATCTATCTGTCTATATAACTATCTTTCTATTTTTCTATCTGTATATCTATCAATTTGTCTATATATATATATATATATATATATATATATATATATCTATCTATCTATCTATCTATCTATATCTATTTATTTATCTATCTTTCAACCTATTTATCTATCTATTTATATATCAATTTGAATATCTATTTATCTATCCATCTGTCTATCTATTTTTCTATCAATCAATCTATCTATCTATATGTCTATCTGTCTATCTATTTATCTATCTATCTATCAGTCTATGTGCCTATCAGTGCATCTATCTATTTATCTATATGTCTATCTGTCTATCTATTTATATGTCTAATAGTCTATCTATCTATTTATATATCTGTCTACATATTTATCTTTCTATCTATTTATCTATTTATCTATCTTTATATTTGTTAATCTGTCTATCTAACTATCTATAAATCTTTATATCTTTACTCTATATGTTATCAATATTTTTGTCTATTTTTTTATCTATTTATCTCTATATCAATCTATCAATCAATCTATCTATCTACCTACATACTAAATATAGATTAATCTATGTACATATATATCTATCTTTCTATCTTCCTATTGTATATAAATTTGTTTTGATTATATTTTTTGTATAACCAAAATTTATCTGTTTGTCATTACTATTTTTTGCACATAAACTATAAGATGAGCATTTTCCTATTTTGGTTATAATCTGTAAATACATGAGCATTTTTCTAGTGGATGTTCCTAGTTGTCTTGAATGACAAGTGAACCACATTATATCTTGCATTTCTATTGTGGTTTGTATTTGGTTTTTGATTTTGTCATGCTTGGATTGCGGTTGTTGATATATCATTGGTTGTTGTTTGTTATTCTCTTCTTATAAATCACAAACATGGAAATAAAATTACCCAACACTACCCATCTACTATTCTACCTATCTATATATCTATCTATATAATTATGTATCTATCTATCTATCAAACATTAAATCTATCTATCTTCTGTCTATGTGTCTACTTATTTATCTATCTATCTATCTATGTATTAATTTCTCTATCTTTCTATCTATCAATTTGTATATCTGACTATTTTTAAAACTTTCTATCTATCTATCTATCTATCTTTCGATCTGTCAATGTAACTATCTTTCTCTCTTACATATGTCAAAATCACTATCTATCTTTTTGTCTATCTCTATATCTATATATATATATATCTATCTATCTATGTATCTATCAATATATCTATTTACCAATATATCTATCGATATATCAATTTGTATATCTATCTATCTATCCTTCTTTAATTTTTTCTATGTATCTATTTGTCTATCTATTTATTAGGCCATCTATCTATTTGTATATATGTCTATTTGCTTAACTATAAATCTATTAAAATGTCTAATAATATATCTGTCTATCTATGTAATTGTCTATTTGTCTACCAATTTATCTATCTATTTGTCTATGAATATTTCTATCTTTCAATATATATATATATATATATATCTAACTATTTGTAAATCTATATATCTTTCAGTCTATCTATCTATCTTTCTTTCTATCTATTGATCTATTTATTTATCTATCTATTTTCTTATCTATCTAACTATATATCTAACTGTCTGTCTATCTACCAATCTAATTATTTATCTATCTATGAATCTTCATTCAATCTATCTATTTATTTATTTATTTATATGACAATCTATTTTTTTATATGTCAACCTATCTATCTATCTATCTATCTATCTACCTTTTGTCTATCTTTCTATATGTTAATCTCTCTATCTAACTTTATATAAATCTATTGATCTATCTGTCTATTTATATGTTATCTGTCTATCTATCTATCTATCAAACTTTCTATTAGTCTATATGTTTATCTATCTATTTATCTACCTATCTATCTATCTAAGTAGCTATTTACCTATTTATCTGTCTATATATCTTTCAATGTTTCTATCTTTCTATTTGTGAATCTATCTATCTGACTATCAATCAATCTATCAATCTATCATTTTATCTATCTATCTATCTACATAACTTTTTATCTT
>JAREIK010000253.1:705778-789678 GCA_029783825.1 Sapria himalayana | reverse complement strand
TCTATCGATATATCTATCTATCTATATGTCTAACTATATATCTTTATATCTATCTATCTGTCTATCTATCAAGCTATATATCTTTTTATATGTCTTTTTGTATATCTATCAATCTATCTATCTATATATCTATCTATATTTATATCCATATATCTATCTAACTATCTATTTATACATCTTTCTAGAATTATATCTATCTATCTATATGTATATCTATCTACTTATCTATCTATCTATTTATTTATCTATCCATCTATCTATCTATTTGTCTATCTATTTATTTATGTATCTGTCTACTAATATGTAGATTTGTCGATCTATCTATATATGTATTTATTTAACTATTTGTATATCAATCTTTCTAACTATCTATGTATGTATCTATCTATATGTCTATCTATCTATCAATTAATCTGTCAATCTATCTATTTGTCTATCTGCATATCTATCTATCTATTTATTCATCTATTTGTTTATCTATCTGTCTATCTATAAGTCTATTTATCAATCTCTCTATCTATTTGTCTAACTATTTATATGTCTAACTATCTAGGTGTCTATATGAATATCTATATATATGTCTATGTATCTATTTATCTATCTATATATCTATATGTATATCTGTCTATATATATAACTATCTAACTATCTATCTACCTATCTTTCTATCAATCAATCTTTCTGACTATCAATCAATCAATCTATCTATCTATCTATCTATCTATCGATCTAGTTATCTATCAATCTTTCTACCTTTCTTTATATATATCTATCTATCTGATATTTTGTTTGACAATCTATCTTCTTATTTATCTTTATTTCTATATATCAATTTGTATATCTTTTTTCTAATCAATATATCTATCTAACTATCTATCAATTTTCATTATCTATCTGTCTATTTGTCTATCTGTCTATGTGTCTATCTTATTATCTATCTATCTATGTATCTTACTATATATTTATCTATCTATGTGTCTATCTTATTATCTATCTATCTATCTATATCTATCTATCTATATGTTTATATATCTATATGTCTATCATTCTATAAATCTATTTGTCTATCTATCTATTTATTTATCTAAATACTTCTTTATCTATCTATCTATCTATATGTCTTTCTATCTATCTATCTAACTATCTTTTAATATGTCAATCAATCAATCTATCTATCTATCTATTTCTCTATCTATCTTTCTATCTAACTTTATATCTGTCAATCTCTCTATCTCTCGATCTGTCTATATGTTTAACTATCTATTTGTCTATCATTCTATCATTATATGTATATATCTTTCTATTTTTATTTCAATCTATCATTATATCTATCTAACTATTTAAAATTCTATATTTATTTATATCTATCTATCAATCTAATTATATATCTATCTATATGTATACCTATTTATCTATATATATATATATATATATATATATATATATATATATATATATATATATATATATATATCAATTTATCTATTTTTTTTCTTACTACCTGTGTATTAATCTACCTATTAATCTGTCTATCTATCTATCTATCTATCTATCTATTTGTCTTTGTGTATATCTGTCAATCTGTCTATCAATCTATATGTCATTCTATCTTTATGTCTATCTGCGTATCAGTCTATCAATCTATATATATATATATATCTCTCTATTTATCTGTAAATTTGTCTATATATCTATTTATCTCTCTATCTATATGTCTATCAATCTTTCTATCTATCTGTCTTTCTGTCAATCTGTGAAATTATTAATCTTTCTATATATATATATATATATGACTAAAAATATATATTTTTCTATTTATCTATATATCGATATGTATATCTATCTCTTTGTCTATCTATCTAACTATCTAATAGTCTATGTGTCTATTTGTTAATTTGTCTATGTATCTATTTGTCTAGATATATATCTACCTATCTGTCTATTTGTCTATCTATCTATCTATCTATCTATATGTCTATCAATCAATCAATCAATCTTTTTATCTATCTAATTGTCTATTAGTCTTTCTATATATCTATCTATGTATCTATGTATATATATATATATATCTATTTATCTTTATCTTTGTATATATGTCTGCCTATCTATCTATCTATCTATCTACCTTTTTATCTATGTATATATATATATATATATTAATTTGTCTATCTTTTTATCTATCAATCTCACTAAGTGACTATCTATAAATTAGTTTCTCTATCTATCTATCTATATATTTGTATGTCTATCTATCTATCTTTCTATCTATATGTCTATTTTATATCTATCTATTTGTCTATATATATATATATCTATCTATCTATATGTTTATTTATCTATCTATCTATCATTCTATAGTTCTAGCTATTAATCCATCTATCTATCAACTTACATATCTATATATCTATCCATCTATATGTCTATTTATTTATCTTTCTATTTATCTATGTGTATATCTGCCAATCTATCTATTTGTTTATCTAACAATCTATCTATCTATATATCTAAATGCATATCTATCTAACTATATACATGTATACTTGTCTACCTCTTTACTTGTCAACCTCTAGCCCTGCCTACCTGTCTACCAATCTACCTATCTATCTATCGTATTGTCTATCTATCTATTTGTATATGTATATATCATTCTATAAATCTATAAGATATCTGACTATTTATATATATATCTAACTATCTATCTATCAGTCAATTTATTTATCCGTCTATATGTCATCTATGTATCTATCTAGCTAGCTATTTGTCTAATTATCGATATTTGTATATGTCTATCTGTATATTTGCATATCTATTTATCTATTTATATCTATATTTGCCAATCTTTCTATATGTAAATCTATTAAGCTGTCACTAAGTCTAACTAATGATCTGTCCAACTATCTATCTATCTATCTGTCTATCTATCTATCTATTTATCTATTTTGTATCTATCAATCTATATGCATATCTCTCTATAAGTCTATATGTCTATGTGTTTATTTGTAAATTTTTCTCCATATCTATTTGTCTATATGTGTATCTATATATCTATCTATTTTTCTATCTATCTACCCATCTATCTATTATTCTATAAATCTATGTATATTTCTATCTATCTAACTGTCTATTGGCCTATCTATCTATCTATGTATCAATATATCTATCTACCTATCTATCTATATCTCAATCTATCTATCCATCTATCTATTTGTATATCGATCTATCTATCTACTTGTGTGTCAACATATATGTTTGCTTGTTTGTTTATATATCTACATATTTACCTGTCTATCTATATATCAAGTTGTCTATCTTTCTATTTGTCAATCTACCATTAAAACTATTTTAAAATTTATTTATATATCTCTCTACATCTCTACTTGTCTACCTATCTACATATCTCCATATCTATCTATTTAACTATCTATTTGTCTATCTTTCTATCTATATATCTATCGATAAATCAATATGTCTAAATATCTATATATTTATCTATCAAATATATCTATCTATTAGTCTATTTGTCAATTTATCTATCTATCTTTTATCTATATATGTATAAATCTATATATCTAACTATCTATCTATCTATCTATCAATTTATTTATCTATTAGTATATATGTCTATATATCTATCTATCTTTCTTTATATCTCTATATCTATCTATCTTTCTATTTGTTAATCTATATATTTTTCTATCTATCTATATGTATATCTATCTATTTGTCTATTTATTTATAGATCTATCTATCTGACTATCTATCTATCAATCTATCTATTCTAATATATGTCTATCTGACTATCTTTCTATCAGCTATTTGTGTATCTATTTATTTGTCTATCTGTATATTTGTCTATCTATCTATCTATAAATCTATATATCTATTTATCTATCTATCTATCTGTTTATCTATATGTCTATTTGCCTATTTGTCTATCTATTTTATTTGTCTATCTATCTATCTACCTATCGGTCTATCTATCTATCTATCTCTCTATATAACAATCTATCTTCTATATACCTATGTATGTAAAAATCTATCTATCTAATAATCTATATATCTATTTGTCTATCTAGAAACCTATCTATCTGTCTATCACTCTATCTATCAATTTATCTATCTGACTTTTTGTAAATCTGTCAATCTATTTATTTATCTATATATTTATGTGTCTATTCATTTATCTTTCTATCTACCTACCTATCTATCTATCTATATGTCTATCTATCTGACTATATAGTGGTCTATCAACATGTCTTTGTATCTAGCTTTCAATATCTATCTAAATATCTATCTATCTATCTATATATCTATCAATCTTTCTATCTTTCTATTATTCTATCATTCAATCTATCTATCTATTAATCTATTTATCTAATTGATAATCTATCTATCTTTCAATATATTTATCTATCTAACTAACTATTTGTCTATCAGTCTATTTGTCTATATGTCTATTTTTCTATTTATATATATATAACTATCTATATATCTATCTATTTTTCTGTCTATCAACATATCTTTCTATCTTTCAATCTTTAAATCTATCAATCTATAAAAATATCTATTAGTCTATTTTTCTATCTTTTTATCTATCTATATAGATGTTTATTTGTCTATTTGTCTATCTTTCTATCTGTCTAATAGTCAATTTGTATAATTGCCTATCTATCTTTTTGTTTATCTATCACTCTATCTGTCTATCTCTCTATCTATCTATCTATAATCTATCTATCTATTTATATGTCTATTAGTCTATCTAACTATCTATCTTTCTATCTTTTTATGTATCTATATGTCTGTCTACGTGTCTACCTCTTTACCTCTCTACCAATCTTTCTATCTACTTGTCTACCTCTATATTTGTATACTTGTCAACTTGTCTAATTGTCTACTTGTCTACCTATCTACCTATCTAAATATAATTATCTATATGTCTATCTATTTATTTTTTATATGTCTATCTTTCTATTTGTCAATCAATCTATCTATATGTCCTATTTTTCTATCTATCTATCTTTTTATCTATCTATCTATTTATGTATCTATATGTCTATTTGTTTTCTAACTATTTGTCTATATGTCTATTTTTCTATTTATCTATATGTATATTTATATATTAGTAGATTTATCTATTTCTCTATCTGTCTATCTATTTTCTATCTGTCTATCTGTCTATCTATCTATTACCTATCAATCTATTTATCTGTCTATCTATAAATCTATCAATCTATATAATTGTCTATTTGTCTATCTATATATCTATCAAATTGTCTATTTTTCTATTTTTCTATCAATCAATCAATCTATCTAGCAATTTGAATACATGTCTATTTGAGTATTTGTGTTTATATCTATATGTATTTTAGAATATTTGTCAACCTTTCTATCTGTCTATCTATCTATGTATCTATATAACTATATATCTATTTATTTATTTATTTATCTATCTATTTGTCTATCTATCTATTTCTCAAACTATCTATTTATATATCTATTTATCTATCTCTCTGCCTATATATCTATATATCTATATATCTATCTAAATGATCAATCTATCAGTCAATCAATAAATCTATTTATATGTTTATCTGTCTATCTATTTATCTACATATTTGTTAGTCTATCTATCTGTCTATCTATCTATCTTTCTATCTAACTATCTATCATCTAAAAGTCTATTAAGTAAAAATCTATCTATCTCTTTATCTATCTATATAATTGTTTATATGACTACCTATATATCTATCTATCTCTCTCTCTCTCTATCAATTTGTCTATCTGACAATCTATAAATCTATCTATGTATTTATCGATCTATCAATCTATCTTTTTTTCTTTCGATCTATCTATCTTTTGTTTATCTATCTATTTGTCTATCTAACTGTCTATCTAGCTAACTATCTACTTTCCTTTCTATCTAGCTTTCAAGCGATCTATCTAAATATCAATCTATCTATCTATCTATTTATCTGTCAATGTTTCTATCTTAGTATACTCTATGATTCTATCTGTCTATCTATTTATTAAACTATTTATCTATCTAACTATCTATCATTCTTTCTATCTATTTATATATCTATCTAACTATTTATCTATTTATCTATCTAACTATCTATCTGTTTATCTATTTGTTTATCTATTTGTTTATCTATCTAACTATCTATCTTACAATCTATATTTTTGTCTATCTTTCTATCTATCTATCTTTCTTTTATATGCCTAACTCTCTATCTATCTATCTGCCTATATTCTATCTGTTAATATATCAATTTATAAATATATCTTTTAGTCAATCTGTGTATCTATATATCTATCTATCTACTTGTCTATCTGTCTATTTATCTATCTGTCTTTCTATCTTTCTATCTATCTATCTGTAGAAGTATCAATCGATCTATTTATCTATCTACCTATCTATATGCCTATTTGTCAATAGGTTTTTCTATTAGTCTATCTATCTATCTAACAATGAATTTATCTGTCTATCTATCTATCAATATGTCTATCATTTTATCTTTAAATCCGTATATCTAATTGTGTCAATATGTCTATCTCTCTATCTATCAATCTGCTATATGTCGATTTATCATCTATCTATCATTTTATTATTATATCTATCTATCTATCTATATAGATGCATATCTATTTATATGTCTTTATGTCTATATTTCTATCTCTCTTTCTATCTATTAGTCAATCTATCTATGTATCTATCTATATATCTATCTGTCTGTCTATCTATATGTCTATCTATCTATCTATCTATCTGTTAATCAGTTGATCTGTTTATCTACCTTCTATCAATCTATTTATCTATCTAATTATCTATCTATCTTTCTATGTTTCTATCTGTCTATATATATGTCTATATTTCTTTCTGTCAATCAATCAATCTATCTATCTATATTTCTATCTATCTATCTATATTTACATCTATCTATATTTATATCAGTCAATTTATAAATCTTTCTATTTATCTATCTGTTTATCTGTCTGTCTATCAATCTATCTATCTATTTGTCTGTCTGTCAATTAATCAATCTATCTATCAGATTATCTATTTCACTATATATCTATCTATCTTTTTGGCTATCTATCTATCTGATTATCTATGTGTCTATATATCTATCTTTTTGTCTCTATATCTATCTAACTATGTATCTTTCTATCTATGTATCTGTATATATGTCTATCTATCTGTCTAACTATTTATGTATCTATTTGTATATCTATTTATGTGTTTATCTTCTATATGTCTATTTATTATCAGTATATCTATCTATTTTATTAACTATCGATCTATCTTTTTGTCAATAAGTCTATCTATATGTGTTAAACTATCTATATATCTAACACACTATGTGTCCAGCTATATATATGTCTATCTATTAATATGACTATCTATCTATATGTCTATCTATTTATATGTTTATCTATATATCTATCTATCAATCAATCTATCTAACTATCTTTTTATATATCTATCTATTTGTTTGTCTATCTATCTATGTATCTTTCTATCATTCAATCTATCTATCTATCTATCTATCTATCTATCTATCTCTCTCTCTCTCTCTCTTTCTCTCTCTATCTCTCTCTATCTACTTGTCTATCTATTTGTCTATCTATATATCTATTTATTTATTTATATATCTATTTATAAATTTTTCTATCTTTCAAATTTTCAATATATATATATATATATCTATCTATATGTTGAACTATATAACTATTTATCTGACTATTTATTTATCTATCTCTCTTTCTATTTGTCTATATGTCTATCTGTCTTTCGATCTATCTATGTATCGATCTTTCTATATGTCTATATGTTTATCTATGTATCTATATATCATTCTATCTTTCTATGTATATATATTTATCTATATTTATATCTATTTATCTTTATATCAATCAATCAATCAATCCGTCTATCTATCTATCTCTCTCTACCTATTTATATTTCTATCTTTCAATTTCTTTATCTTTCTATCTGTCAATTTGTATATCTGACTACATATCATTCTATCTAACAATCTATTTATTAATATATCTAAATGTCTTTCTTTTTATTTGTCTGTCTATCTGTCTATCTATCTCGCTGTATATATATATCTATCTATGTATCAATTATCAATTTATTTGTCTATCTGTCTATCTATCTATTTTTGTGTCTATCTATTTACCTATTAGTTTATCTATCTATCTATTTGTCTATCTATCTATTTTTGTATTTGTCTATTTACATATTAGTCTATCTGTCTATCCATCTGTCTATTTATCTAACTATATATTTATTTGTCTATTTGTCTATCTGTCTATATGTCTATAAATTAATCTATCTATCTATCTGTCAATTTGTTAATATGTGTAACTATCTATATGTCTATCTATCTTTTTCTCTATCTATCTATATGTCTATTTTTCTATATGTCTATCTATTTATTTGTTGATTTGTCTATCTATATATCTTTTTATTTGTATATCTATCTATATAATAATCTATCTATATTTATATCTATCTATGTTTTTATTATTCTATTTGTCTATCAGTCTATTAGTCTATCAGTTTATCTGTCTATCTTTTTATCAGTCTATCTATTTATCAATTTATCTATTTATCAATCAATCAATATATCTGTCAAGCTATCTATTTGTCTAACTATCTATCTTTCTATATATCTATCTGACTATTTGTCTATCTACCTATATGTCTATATGTCTATATGTCTATCTATCTATATGTCTATCAATCTATCTATTTATCTATTTATCAAACTTTTTTTATTTCTATCTATATATCTATTAATTTATCTATCAATCTATTTGTCTATCTTTCTATTTATCTATATGTCTGTTTATCTAATTATCTATCTATCTATTTGTCTGTCTGTCTATTTGTATATCTCTTTATCTATCAACCTATTTATTTGTCTTTCTAAATATCAATTTCTCTATCTTTTTATCTATCAATCTAAATATCTAACCATATGTCAATGTGTTTATCTATATATTTTTCTATATATATATATATATTTGTCTATCTATCTATCTTTCTATATGTCAATTTTCTATCAATCAATAAATCAATCTATCTATCTATTTTTCTATCTATCTATCTATCATCTATATATCTATCTGTCTATTTTTCTATCTATCTAACTAACTATCTATCTATCTATTTTTTTATCTATTTGTCATTCTGTGTATCTATGTATCTATCTATTTTTCAATCTGTCTAGTTGTCTATCTGTCTACTTATCTACTTGTCTACCCTTCTACCTATATATATATATATATAACTATCTATCTATATTTCTACTGTCTATTTGTCTATTTAACTTTCTATCTTTCTATCTATCTATCTGTCTATCTATCTATCTATCTATTTATCGATCAATCTATTTGTCTATATGTCTATCTGTCTTCTGTCTATAGGTCTGTCTATCTATTTTTCTATCTGTCTATATGTCTATCTATATATTAGTCTATTTGTCTATCAGTCTTTCTGTCTATCCATCTATCTATATATCTATATATCTATCTGTCAATCTATCAATCTATCTACCTGTCTATTTGTGAATCTGTCTATTTGTATATTTGTCTATCTTTCTATCTATCTTTATATCTGTCTATTTGTCTAACTAACTATCCTTCTATCAGTATAGTTGTTTATCTATCTATCTCAATATATGTTTATTTGAATATATGTGTATCTATCTATCTTTCTTTCTTTCTATATTTCTATCTATCAGTTTATTAGTTTATCTATCATTCAGTATATCTAACTATATATCTATCTATCTATTTATGTATTTTTCTATTGCCTATCTTTCTGTCTATCTATCTGTCAATCTGTCAATCTGTCAATCTGGCTATCTATATATCTATCTATCTATTTGTCTGTCTATCTATGTGTCTATATATATATATATATATCTTTCAGTCTATCTATCTATCTATCTATATATTTGTCTGTCTATCTCTATATATGTAAATCTATCTATCTACCTATATGTGTATCTATTTGTCTATCTATCTATCTATTTATCTAATTATCTATCTAACTATCTATTTATCTATTATGTCTGTCTATGTAATTAACTATCTATCTATCTATTTAATTATTTGTCTATCTGTTAACCTATCTATCTAGTTTATTTTTATCCATCAATTTATTTATCTGTCTATCTATTTATCTATCTATCTTTATTTTTGTCTATCTAGCTATCTACTATGTGTATATATGTTTATCTATCTATCTAGCTATCGATATATCTATCTGTCTATCAATCTTTATATCTTTCTATCATTCTATCATTCTATCTATCTTTCTAACTATCTATCTATTTATCTACTTGCCTATCTATCTAACTAACTATATATCATTCTATCTATATAATTCTCTATCTATTTATTTATCTATCTATCTAGCTGTCTATTTGTCAATCTATCTATCTATCTATCTGCCTATCTATCAATATTGTATATCTCCATATATATGTCTATTTGTCAATCTATCAATCTATAAATCAATCAATCAGTAAATCAATCTATTATTCTGTCTGTATATCTATCTATCTATCTTTTTACTTGTCTATCTATCTATTTGTATATTTGTATACTATTTTATCTTTCTATCTATCTGTCTTTCTATCTATCTAACTATCTATATCTCTAATCTATCTATCTGTCTAAATGTCTATATGCCTATCTATTTATTTTGTTTATTTGTCTTTCTGGCTATCAGTCTATCTATCTATCAATTTAACTATCCGTCTAACAACCAATTTATGTATCTATTTATCTATCAATGTGTCTATCTTTCTAGCTGTAAATCTATATATCTGATTATGTGTTAATCTGTCTATCTATCTATATGTATATTTATTTAACTTTTAATATGTCTATCTATCTGTCTATCTGTCAACCAGTCTTTCTATTCATCTATCTATCTATCTTTTTAATTATCTCTCTAACTATCTATATGTCTTTCTATCTCACTATCTATCTATCTGTCTATCTTGTTATCTATTTATCTCTTTATTTGTCTATTTGCTTATTTGTCTATTTGTCAATTTGGGTATCTGTCTATCTATCTATCTATTTGTTTATTTATCTATTTTTAGTAGTCTATTTGTCTATCTTGGGTTGTCCCCTTGCCCATGTCGTGCCTATCCATGGCACCAACAATGCCATGCCATGCCGAGGCCAATCGGTCCTCATGTTGTGCCTGGTCTGGCACGGTTTCATCGCCCATTAGCATGGTACTTCGGCATGATCCAAGACGCACCATTGGAAAAGATTTTCCACGTTAGATGCATGTGTCAGGTAATTAACCTGATTGTACAAGCAGGTATGAAGGTGTGTTCCCCCACTTTGGATAATATACGTAACTCACTTAAATATATTCGGATGCCCCGCAGATAATAACAGTTTGGTAGTCTCTTTTTGTCTGTGAATCTTAAGAAGAATAAATTCCAATCAGATATGAGACATCATTGGAATTACATGTACTTGATATTAGAGTCATGTGTTGGATACGAACACGTAATATCCGACTATGTCAATAGTAAAAGTGACAAACTTTTTTTAATGATAGTGACTAGGCAACAAAAATTTCATTTATGAAATTCCTAAATATTTTTTATGATACGAAGAATATGTGTTCGTCGGTTTATACTCCCACAACTTACTTTGCACTCATATGCATATACAACATTAGTAGCATTTTTAAAAAGTATCGAGCTGACCTGACACTTAGCCATATGGTTGCAGAGAAGGAAACCAAGTACTTAAAGTACCTATCCACCATTCCATCTCTTTATTGCCTTGCTGCATGCATGGACCCTAGGGCTAAGGTGGAAAGGGAAGATAATGATTTGATCTACATTTCCTCGTGAATGAACATGGAAGTCCAACCTGAAAGATTCATTCACAAGAAGTTAATTGACCTTTTAACAATTACAATATTAGGTATGGTAGTAGTAGTAGTGAGACTGTGAGTACTGACATTGAACCATCTTTTAAGATTATGATTTTTCAATTCAGTTAGCGAGGGGGAAATGATGAGGTGGACCATCGAATAAGAGCGAGCTTTATCGGTACTTAGATACCGATTACTATTCAATCTTATCAGATTCTGATACTAAGAATCTTGATATATTATAGTGGTGGAAATCATATGAGTCCACATTTCCTATACTATCTAGGAAGACACGAAATCTACTGACTTTTCTAGTGTCGAGCATTGCATCGGAGTCTCCATTTTTTGTTGTAGTGAATGTGATTTCGTATAAGAGATCAAGATTACGTCCAGATATTATGGAGGCCTTAGCATGCATGAAGCACTATGAGGATTCGAGGTTTAGCATCTTGGATCGTACTGGGATACTAACTACAACCAAAGCAAAAGCAAAGAAGTTGATTGCCGATGATGATGATCCAATTGATAGTGATTTTTATGCTGAGGTTGAAGACGTTAATGATATGCCGATGGTCGATTAAAGAGGTTGCTCGTTGCCATGCCACATGCCATTGCCACTTGATGCCTTACGGTTGACGATTATGGGATTACGACATGCCGACACCTGACAGAGACACTTATGTTAAATTATGTTTATGCTTATGAGTTTTGTGTTATGCTTGATTTTAATTTTTGATTTCGATATTTTGTTTTGTATGCTTTATTATTTAGATTATATTTTCTTTGGTTTGGGATTGGCTGATTGGAAGTTTTGTTTGCGTTTGGATTTGTAACTTTGTAATTTTTGTTAAAGAAATTGTGTTTCATTTATTTTTGTGTTTAAAAATTTCATTAAAAATTCTAAAATTTAATTCTATTAAATTATAATATAAATCTTTTAATTTAATTAAAACATAATTAAAACAAATAAGAAAAATTAAACTTTATAACTATTCAACAATTTTCAATTTTCAATTTAAATATTTTTAAACATGATCTAATCTAATTTATATTTTATAATTACATGAATATTAAAAACAAAAAAAAATTAATTTTTTTAACCTGGCCCATACGGGCCTGATTTGGCTCATAAGGGCTGACCTGACATGGTAAAATAACTGGCAGTTCCGGTGGGCTGTGTCAGGCCTAAACTTAAGAACCCATGCAGGGCAAGGCACGACACTGTATAGTAATCGTGTCGTGCATGGCCCGAGCAGAAGCACGGTCGCACGACCTAAAACCATACCAGGCCAACTTGGCACGGCCTGTTTGGCACCTCTACTATCAATCTATATGACTATCTATCTATCTAACTATCTATTTATCTGTTAATCTTTATATCTATATATTTATCTATTTATCTATTTATCTATCTATATGTCTGTGTATCTATCTATCTATCTATCTATCGATCTATCAATTTATCTAAAGTGTCTGTTTGTCTATCTATTTATCTATCTATCTATCTATTTATCTATCTTTATATCTATTATATATATATATATATATATATATATCTATTTATCTATCTATCTATCTATCTATGTATCTATCTTTTTTTTCTTTTATTTATCTATCTATCAATCTATAATCAATCAATCAATATGTCTGTCTATATATATATTTTTTAATTTTTGTTTATTAATTATAATCCTCTCTTTTGGTGGAGGAATATCATTTATACAAGCTATCATCTACCCTTATCCCTCTTACACCCATTTTTAAAACTCAAAAATAAAGTAACCTACATTTTACATCAAACTCATTTATAGACAGCTTTATAATAATTATAATACTTGTTATTTCTTCTTCCAATCTTGTCCTAACTATGAGCATTCTTTATCTTGTATCTTCTATGAATTCTGAAATTTCTTCCATTCTTATATCTTTTGAATCTTCTTGTTTAAGGAGCCCAACGACTTCCTCAATGTCTCCCAGCTTGCACTCTTTAGCTATCTTGTACAATCAAGAACTCATTCTCCCTTCCAAAATCTTTAAGCACATTTCTGAAGTATTTTCTGGGGTGTGCAGCCGCAAATTTTTGTGTGTCCCTTAACCTGCAAAATTCTCTGCCCTGCAAAAATCAAGTCCATCATCCGCATAATATAATTCCCATTAACCCGCCCTTCCCTACACAATCCGAAAGAATAAATGACAAGAAAGCCTTTTATTCTACATTGCTTATGATGCTGAGGTGCTATCCTTGCTCTACTTCCTTCCATACTTTTTGCTCTGTGATCTTCTCTTGCCCTACTTTTGATGTTCTACATAAACTCCATAAGTACTTATAACACATCAGACCAACCATGACTTACAGACTTCCAAAATCTAAATTACACAAACTCCTTACAGAATTGAAAAGTAACACAAAATCTATCCAGAATCTAAAAGCGCTAAAAAACAGACTCAAATTCTACAGACTCCCTACAGCATGAACTGATACAGCAACTTTACCTCGGGCCACTTATTTCTTTGCTACCTGAAATTCTAAAGAGAAACTATGCATACAAAATTAACAGCTGCCACTTATAAGGTGCTCAACCTATCCCCTCAAGACCGGGGTGTCAAGACTGATTTTCCAGCCAACTATTATGCTTTTTTAAGCTGCATACATTATACCCATGTGAGCTTGATACATCATACCCTGCTCAAGCAAACCTGCACAACAGATGCACACTACAAATCCTGCACAATAGAATCTCACCCAATGAAACTACACTGCTGCACCTGTACATAACGGGCAACGTGTAGCCTGTTATAGCTATTTTTTTTATGCAGCTTTCCCATACTATTGTTCCTCTAAACAGACCTGAAAAGCAAGTGACCACAGTGCACACATACAGAAAGCCCCTCATTCTAGCCTAGCATTATTAGTTTTTGTACGGCCCTCAGGACCAGGGCAGCCTCTTTTCTTCTTCTTCTTTTTTTGAGAATTATATAATAACTTATACTTTTTTAGAGATTTTTAATTAATGATAAGTATCTATTGCTTTTTCCATAAACTAACATCCTAATCTTTAATTCTTTGTATTCTAATATATTGAAAACTTATTTTATGTAAATCTATTAAGCCTTTAAACTTATCGGGAATATCTTCTCCTATAAATTCTTTAATTGCCCTTTCTCAACCCCTCTGCTGCTAGTTTATCTGCTACTGCATTTGTCTCCCTTAATATATATAATATTGAACCATTTAATTCATTTAACATTTTTTTGATTCTGTTGATTTCCTCCTCAAATCTCCACAGCTTTATTTTACTTAGTACAAGATCAACTAACAAGCTTGAATCTACCTGAACCTGAATATTTATAAGATTGTTTTCCTTACAAAGCAGCAAGCCTCTTTGTAAGGCCATAATTTCTGCCTGTAGGGCTGAAGAAGCCTCTCCCGTCATTGTTAATGCTTTCATAACATTTCCTACCTCATTTCTTATTATGCCGCCACCTCCTGCGGCTCCCATTTCCCTCTTGAAGCTACCATTTATATTGAGAGCTAATTTTCCTTGGAGAGGTTTCTTCCAACTAACTATTCTGATTTTTGGCTGTGCCTTAATTTTTATAGAGAGACTCCAAGACTTTTGTCTCTCTTCATCTAAGTCAATGTTTCTAATTTTTGTGGGATAACAAGCTGATATAAATGAACTTTTTTTTTATTTCTTCTAAGATATTATTAAAATTCATTGGAATACCTTCAAACCTGCTTTTATTTCTGGCATTCCATAGACACGAGACTATTATATGTGGAATAAAATTCTTTATCCATTTCAAAATCTTGTTTTTTGTGTGCATATTCTAGTTTTTTAACCTATCCTTCAAATCTAGCGCACCTTTTTAAATTTCTGCCTCTATCTCTAATTTTCTCCAATGTTTCATAGCTATTTTCCCTGTAGAGAACAAGTGATTAATGCTTTCCGTCTCTTGAAAGCAGCATTCACATCTAGAAGCTAATCTTATACCATTTTTTTGTATATTATCATCCACTAGGATCACATTTGACAGAAGTTTCCACATGAAAATGCTTATTTTTTGTGGTAACTCCTTTTTTCATGCTCTCCTAAATATTTCCTACTCCGGTCTCTTTTCTCTAACCAACCATTTAGCACTCTTTAATGTGAATTTTCCCTGTGGGTTTATCTTCCATTTCCACCCACTTTCAACTAAAATTGAATTCTAATCCACAATTTCTTGGTGTTCTCTCATTAATTTCCAGATTTTAGAAGCTTTCCTCGGATTTTTAAAAGCGTTATTACCTAAACCATACCTAGCTTTAATATATTTCGTCCAGAGGCTACCATTTTCCTTCAGCTTCCACCAATTCTTACAAGCCCAGGCTTTTGCAATATCTTCTAATTTATAAAAACCTAGCCCATCCTCTTCCTTCGGGAAACATAATTCACCCCATTTTTTCCAATGTAATTTATATCTGCCATTTTTTTACCCCATAAAAAATTTGACATTTCTTTTTCTAATTTTTTAATAATTGATTTAGGAGGCTGCACCGACATTAAGATATGAGCTAGTGTTCCTTGCAAAACATGGGTTATTAAGGTCATTCTCCCTGCCATACTCAATAGATCTTCCTTCCAGCCCATTATTTTGTTTCTAGTTTTATTTATTAAAAAATTTAATTCTTTTTCCTTAATTTTCCCTTCTTGAATGGGACAACCCAAGTATATCAATGTGCCTTTATTTTGTGTAAACTCCGTTATATTTTTAACCTTTTGAGCACTGTATTCTGAAACTTTACCGGCCAACATAAATTGACATTTATTATTATTTAATCGCTGCCCTGTTTCTTCTTCCAATGTTTGTAGTAGTCTCATCAAATTTTTCATCGAGTGACTGCTAGCATTTGTAAAAATAATGACATCATTCGCGTATGCTAAGCAGCTCACATTTGGTGTATTTCTAGGCTGTTTATATTTGAGAATATTACCTTTTTCTATTTCATCTTTTAAATTTACAATAAGTAATTCTAAATAGATGTTAAACAATGAGGGGGGAAGAGGATCCCCTTACCTAAGCCCTATAACTGGTTTGAATTCCTCTCCGACCTGTCCATTAATCAGAATTTTGACCCAAGTACGAGAAACACATGTGTACATTAGATCAATCCAAAATTCTGAGAAGCCCACTTTTCTCATGAGATAACATAAGATATCCCATTCAACTCTATCAAAAGCTTTAGATATATCTAATTTTAGAATTACATTGTGGCCTCTTGTTTTCACCCCAATTTCTTTTATCATTTCCAATGCCAAATTTATATTTTCCATTATTAATATATTTTTAACAAAACCGGTCTGTTCAATCGAGATAATAGAGGGGAGAATCTTACTGAGCCTGTTTTGAAGTAATTTAGTTAAGATTTTATAAATAATGTTACATAGTCTTATTAGGCTAAAATCTTCTACTCTTTGTGGGCTTTCCTTTTTTGGAATCAGGACAATGAACGATTTAGCCCATGCCTTGGTGATATCTGCACCAGCAAATATCCATTCAATAGCTATAACCAGATCTTTTTTAATAATCAGTCAGGCTTGCTGAAAGAAATAATTGTTCCACCCATCAGGGCTTGCCGCACCGTCCTTATCAGTGCTAAATACCACCTCTTTTACCTCTTCCTCTCCAGGGAGTTCCCATAAGACTTTGTTATCCTCATCTTTGACCTTTCTTTATATTTTTTGCATTAGTGTAACTCCTCTAATGATATTTGGCCCACATAAGTGATATTTAAAATAACCTTCTAGTTATTTTTTAATATCTTCCTCCTTTTCTACCCAGTCACCATTAGATATTTTTAATCCCTTTATTTTTTGTTTTGCATTTCTAACCTAGGCCATTGTATTGAAGAACTTAGTGTTTTTGTCTCCTTCTTTTAACCATTTGATTTTTGCTCTTTATTTCCAAAAGATTTCTTCCATGTGCAGTTTGAGCCTAAGTTCTGTCTTTGCTTTGCTAACTTTGATCCTCTCGTCTTCATTTGGCCTCTCCTCAAATTCCAATTCCGATGTAGCCACTTTCTGCTATGCTTCTTGAATTTTTTGATAAATATTTCCAAAAACTTCTTTATTCCATTTTATTAATTCTATTCGTAAGTTTTGTAACTTTGAGGCCAATATTTGGGCTGGATTACCTTCAACCCGCCTTTCCCAAGTCTCTTTTAAAATAATGTCAAAATCCTTATGCATACCCCATGTTTTGAAATTTAAAACTACTGTGTTTTTCTGAAGTCTTTTGAAGAGTCAGTAACAACGGACTATGATCTGAGCAAGTTCTATTAAGGTGTTTAACCTTTATTCCACCAAATTCCTCTATCCATTTTTAATTAATTAAGACCCGGTCCAACCTAGACCAGATAACTCCCCTTTTTTCTAGTTATTACACCAAGTAAACTCAGACCCAAAAAATCTGCCTCCATTAATTTAGCATTGGCTATAGCCTCATTGAACTGAGCTATTGCCATCGGATCTGGTGATCTACCTCCTTTTTTTTTCCTTCAAGTTCCTGATAGCATTGAAGTCCCCACCAATGACCCACGGGACATTCAATGTCGCTAATTTATTCATTTCCTGCCATAATGATTTTCTTACTTCCTTTGAATTACTGGCATAAACCACTGAAAGAATAAAGTCTGTTCGGGGGCCTAACCTAAAACTAACAATTTGCTCGGTTTCCGAGAATATTTCAATATCAATTGAATCATTCCACAGAACCCATAGCTTACCATTAGCATTTGAGAAGGCTTTGTTAAATCTAGTTTTCTTTTTATATTTATCTAAACAATCTGCTTTAACAATTGGTTCCGCTAAGAGGAGAATTTTAATTTTATAAATCTTAATTAGTTTTTAAATTCTATTTATTGTGGGGGTGTTAGCCACTCCTCTTAAGTTCCAAAATAAGCAACTAAACATTTCTATTAGATTGTGCTCTAGTGGTGCATTTAAACTCATATTTCATATTGATATATTTTTTCATATTTCTTGAGGACTTACTTGAACCCGGTGGGGCTTGTTCGTTGCGATTTATTAGGCAGATTTTTTCTAAACTTTTTCCTAGTTTTTTGATTTCTTCCTTCGCTTTTTCCTTATTTTGAGGGGCTTTCATGTGCATTATGTTTACTAAGTCATCCTGGGGTGAGTGAGAGTGCATCATATATGTCTCCTTGTTCGAGTACATCAGAGGCCAGCTTATTGCCTCTGAATCATCCTCCAAAAGGAGGTCATTTTCTGACTAGTCACGAGCCTCTATAGTTGAGACTAGGTCTCTTTTCTTGCTCTTTATCCCTTTTCCCCTTCTAGCTCCTCCCCCTCTACCCTTCTTCATACCTTCTAATATTACATTTTCTGCTAACCATCTTTTAAACTCATCCCTCTTACTTTTTCCTAAGAACTCATAATTTTTATTTTCTATCACACCCTTTCCTTCTATCTTTTCTTTATTAGTTATCTTCACTATATACCATCCTAGTTCTGCATCTTCATCATCTATATATCCCTTCCCATTTTCTATCATCTCTCTCCTCGCCTCCACCCATCCTCCCTCTTCTTCACTAAAGCCTTTCCTCGCCCATCCTCCCTCTTCTTTACTAAAGCCTTTCCTCACCCATTTTCTGCCTTTTTTCCCCTCTCTACCTCGGCTCCCTCTCATTTCCCCTTCTCATTTATCAAACAATTTTCCTCCCCATGCCCCATCCTGCAACAAGCAAGACAGTAAGCTGGCTTGGATTCTAAAAGAACCTCTCGCCAGAATCCATTGTCCAAGCCACTACCAATCCATATCTTCTCAGGTGAGGGGACCCGAAGGTCCACTTCAATGCACAACCTAGCCATACTCGGCCTAGTCATGTAGGCCGTGGCTTCGTCTATCATCCATGGCTTGCCCAAGCATAGAGCAATAGAGTGTAGTGCGTGTTTATTGAAGAGGTGTAGAGGGAGCTTAGGAAGATTGAACCATACCAGGGCTTGAGATGGTACCACCAAGGGGGAGAACTCCGAGGACCATTTGAACATACGCATAGGGAGTCCAGAAACGTTCCATAGCCCTCTAATCCACAGATGAAGGAAGTCGTCTTCTTCCTTGAACTGGAAGAAGACATGCCTTGAATCATAAAACACTACCTTCACAATTGCGCGTAATTTCAAGGCAGCGAGGAAGTCAAAAATTTCAATGTATGTAGGTCGGCCATGGGAGAACTTCCCGATAAGCATTAAGTTGAACGGAGCAGCATGTTCAGTGAGCTCCTTCTTCAAAAAATGACCACGGGAGCTCCTTCCTTTGCATCAAAACCTAGAAATAAGAGTTTAGGCTCTTTAAACAATGAAGCAAATGATTTTTTAATGAAGATAGATTCAGATTTCTCCAATTTTATGTGAAGATTGAGCAAAATTCACTCAAAAATGGTGGGTTCTCTCTCTAAAATGTATTTTTTTTCTCTCTAGAAGTTGAGAGCATTTTTCAAAAAAAGAAACTATTTCGTCTGTCTATATATCTATCTGTATATCTATCTAACTCACTATTTATCTATCTATATATCTATCTAACTATGTATCTATTTATTTAAATATCTATATATCTATCAAACTATATATCTGCATATTTATATATCTATCAATTGTTATATCTGTATATCTATTTATCTGTCTATTTATCTAAATGTATATTTATCTATCTAACAATCTTTTTGTCTATTTATCGATGTATCTATCTGTATATCTATCTAACTGCTATCTTTGTTATATCTATCTGGTTGTCCATTTATATATTTGTCTTTTTATCTCTCTATCTGTTGATCAATCAATCAATCTATCTATCTATATGTTTATCCATCTATCTATCTTTTTATACTTTTAAATATCAATCTATCAATGAATCTGTGTGTCTATCTATCTTGTTGTCTATCTATCAATCTATCAATCAATCTATCTATCTATATATCAATCTATATGTCTATATCTATCTATCTATCTAGATATCTATCTGTCTATCTATCTATATATTTATATATATGTCTTTCAATTTATCTATCTAATTATTTATCTATGTAACTATCTATCAATCTATCTTGTTATCTATCTATGTATGTGTCTATCTATCTATCTATCTATTTGTCTATATATATATATCTCTCTATCTGTATATCTACTTACCTATCTACTTATCTATCTATCTATCTAACTAACTATCTATCTTTCTATTTATCAATCTATATATCTATATTTTTATCCAAATATCTATCTAACTATTCATATACTAACTATCTATCTGTCTATCAGTCATCTATCTATCTATTTTCCTATAAGTCATCTATCTATATATCCATTTGTTTGTGTATTTATCTATCTATCCATCAATCTATCTATCTCTCTATCTATCTATCTATCTATTTATCTATCTATCTGTCTGTTTATCTATTTATTTATTTATCTATCTATCTATATGTATATCTGTCTTTCTTTCAATTTGTGTTTCTATCTATATGTCTAACTATCTATTTTTCTATCTGTTTATATGTCAATCTACCTATTATTCTTTATGTCATTTTGTCAATTTTACAATCTTTCTATTTGTTTATCTACCTATCTGTCAATTTGTCTATCTCTCTATCTTTCTATCTATTAATTTATCTATCTATCTATCTGCCAATTTTTCTATGTCAAACTATCTTTCTATCTATCTATTTTTTTTATCTATCTATTTGTGTAGCTATCTAACTATCTATCTTTCTATATGTCGATGTGTGTATGTGAACATTTATCTATCTATTTATCTATTTATCTATCTGTCTATCTTTCTATCAATCAATTAATCAATCAATCAATCTGTCTATCTATCTATTTGTTTATCTATTAATTTATCTATTTGTGTATATATATATATATATCCATCCATCCATCTATTTTATGAACTATCTATCTATATGTTTATCTATCTTTCTACCAATCCATCTTTATTTCTATCTATCTATCTTTCTTTCATTCAATCTATCAATCAATCTATCTATTTGTTTATCAGTCTATTAGTCAAAATATCTAGCTATCTATCTGTCTGTCTATCTATCTGTCATTCTTTCTATCTATTTGTCTATCTATCTATCTTTATATCTTTCTATCTATTGATCTATCTTTCAATCTATATTTGTGTATATTTATATATTTGTCTATCTATAATTAAGTCTATAAGTTTATCTATTTATCTGACTAGCTATCTATCTAGCTATGTATCTATCTATCTATCTATGTTTCTTTATATTTGTCTGTATGTTGATCTATCTATTTGTCTATTAGTTTATCTAATTAACTAAATATCTCTATATCTATCTATTTATCCATCTATCTCTTTATCTATTTATTAGTCTATTAGTCTATCAGTCAATTTATCTATCTATATATCTGTCAATCTAGGTCTCTATCTATTTATCTATCTATCTATCTATCTAAATATAAATTTGTCTATCTATATATTTGTCTACCCATATATATATCTATATGTCTATATATTTATCTATAATTCTATATATTTGTCTATCAAACAATGTCTATCTATCTATCAATCTATTTTTCTATTTGTCAATATTTATATATGTCTATTTATCAATCTATACATCAATTTGTCTATTTTTCTATCTATGTAAATGGCTATATATGTATTTGTATATCTGTGGATCTGTCTGTATATCTGTCATTCAAGCAAACTATCTATATATCTATATATCTTCATAACAATGTATCTCTCTATATATCTTTTTGTCTATATCTTTATATGTCTATATTTCTTTTAATCTATCTATATAAATATATATATGTATATCTATCTATTTGTGTACCTATATATTTATCTATCTAACTATATATTTATCTATCTATATTTATGCCTATTTATCATTTTATTTATCTATCTATCTATAAGTCTTTATGTCTATTTATCTATCTGTCTATCTTTATATATGTCTATCTCTTTATCTTTCTATTTGTCTATCTATCTTTCTTACTTTCTTTAAACTATCAGTTATCTATATATCTATTTATCTTTATATCTATTTATTTGTCTTTTTGTCTATTTGACTATTTGACACTATGACTATGTGACTCTTATATATATATATATATATATATATATCCTTCTATCTATCTATCTATTTATCTAACAATCTATCTTTCTATCTATATATTTATCAAACACTCTATATTCTATTAATCTATCGATCTATTATCTTTATATCTATCTAGATTTCTTTCTTTCTATCTATTTATCTATATATCTATCTGTCTGTCTGTCTATCTATCTGTTTGTATGTCTGTTTGTCTTTATATCAAACTAGCTTTCTATATTTCTCTCTATATATGTATCTATCTCTATCTCTCTCTCTCTCTCTATCTATATATCAAGCGATATACCTATCAATATATTTATCTATCTATATATCTATCTATCTCTCTATCTGCATATCTATCTATCTATCTATCTATCTGTCTGTCTATCTATCTATTTATCTATATATCTTTCTATCTATATATCTATATAATTATCTCTCTTTCTAACTATCGACTTATTGCTATTTATCTATTTAATTGTATATCTATCTATATATTTGTATGGCTCTCGATTTATAAATCTATCCATCTATCTATTTATTTATCTATGTTTATTTCAGTTTATCTTCTATATATCTATCTATCTATTTATCTAGTTACCTATATATCTATCTATCTTTCTATCTGATTGTATGTCTATATATATGTCCATGTGTCTATCTGCCTATCTGTCAATATGTGTATCTATTTAGATATCTTTATTTATATATATATATCAATCTTTCAATCTATCTAATTATTTTTCTATCTATCTATCTATCTATCTAAATATATATATATATAGATATATATATATATATATATTTATTTATTTATTTGTATGTCTATTTATCTATCTATATTTCTTTCTATCTATCTATCTAGATAGTATCTATATATATAAATATATTTTTTTGTCTATCTATCAATCTATCTGTCTATATTTCTATCTATCTAGCTTTCAATCTATATTTAAACTTATCTATTTAACACTCTATCTATATCTATATATCTATATCTATCTAACTATATATTTATCAACCTATATACCTAACTATCTATCTTCATATTTATGTGATTATCTGTCTATCTATTTATTTATAGTCTATTTAGTTGTCTTTGTTTCTATATATCTATCTATCTATATATATCTCTATCTTACTATCTAGCTATTTTTATGTCTATCTATCTAGATTTAATCTATTTATCTATTTGTCTGTCTATATATGTGTCTAACTATCTAGTATTTATCTATCTATCTATTTGTATATCTATATATCTATTTATTTATCTATCTCACTTTCGATCTATTTGAATGTCCATCTAATTATCAATTCATCTATCTATTTGTCAATCTATCTACATATCTATTTATCTAGTTATCTATTGATCTATCTGTGTATCTGTCTTTCTCTCTATTATTTTATCTGATTGTCTATATAATTGCCTATTTATCTGATTATTTATCAATTTATAAATCTATTTGTCTATCTATCTTTTTATCGATCTATCTATCTATCTTTATATCCATCTTTCTATCTATACATGTATCTAACTTTTTATAATTCTATCTAACTATCTATCTAATATCTCTCTATCTATCTATTATCTACCTATCTATCTATCTAACTATCTATCTATCTATCTATCTAATAGCTATCTATCTAATTATCTAATTATCTATCTATCTTTATATCTCTATATCTATATATCTATTTATCAATTTTTTGTCTATTTGTCTATTTATCTATCTATATATCTATTTGTCTATCAAGTTATCTATCTATTTATCTATCTCTTTGTCTATTTTTATTTCTATCTATCTATATCCATACACCTAGCTATCTATCTATCTATATACCTAGATATCTAGATATCTATATATCTACAGACCTACCTATATATCTATCTATTTATCTACAATCTTACTATTTATCTATCTATCTATATATATATCTATCTATCTATCTATGTGTCTATCAATTTATTTGCATTTATGTCTATCTATCTAGTTGTATATCTATCTATCTATTTATTTATCTATATGCCAATCTAGCTATTTATCTTGATATATATATATATATATATATATCTATCTATCTATCTATCTATTTATCTAAATATCTACCTATTACCTATCTATTTATATCTATTATCTATCTCTCTATCTATCTTTCTTTCTTTATTACTTCATTTCGACTATCTACATATCTATCTATTTATATATCTATTTATCTATCTATTTGTATGTCTATATATATATATATATATATATCTATCTATATGATCTATCTGTCTGTCTATCTATCTATCTATTTATTTATCTATCTATCTATATATAAAAATATAATTCTATCTATCTCTCAATTTATCTATATATATTTCTATGTATATGTCTATTCATCTATCTATCTATCTATATCTATCTATCTATCTATTCATCTATCTATCTATTTATATCTATCTATCTCTCTACCTATAAACATATCTAGCTATTTATATATCTATATGTATGTCTATCTATATATCTATCTATGTATCTATCTGTCTATCTATCTATTAGTTTCTTTATTTTGTTATCTTCTTTCTATATATCTATCTTTCTATCTATCTATCTATTTGAATATCAATCAATTAAACTATCTATCTATCTATGTATCTATCTATCTAACTATTATCTACACATCTATTTAACTATCTATCTTTATTTCTTTCTATCTATCTATTATATATATATATATCTATCTATCTATCTATTTATATGTCAATCAATCAATCTATCTCTCTATCTGTCTATCTATGTTTCTAGCTATCTATCTATTTATCTAGTTATCTATCTATCTATCTATCTACCTATATATCTATCTACCTATCTACATATCAACCTATCTATATATCTATCTGTTTTTTAATTATCTATCTATATTTTTTAACCTTTTTGATTTTTTACAAACTAAAAAGATATGCCACACTTCTATTCGTATGATATATTTTTATCAAGATGTAAGTTCAAATCAATAATTTATTAACTATTATTACCATATAATGATGGAGTTCAACTATGAATGGTAAACTATTGAAGAATGGTGTGCCCTAGAAGTGAAGTTGTTCGGAAATGCCCTAATCACACAAAGTAGTAGGTCATCTTTATTTATCCAGGTTGGCGTTGACAATGATGGAGTAAGTTCCTATCGCATCTACAATATTGAACATAAGATGTATTTCAAGTGTGTGTTATTCTAAATCAAGTTGAGCTGAATCAATTTGTTTTGTTTATTTGTTTTTTAATTTTTATTTTTTTGCTATTAATTGAGCAATGATATTAGTGAGTAGAATCATATATGTTGCAGAATGAGTTTGTGATTTTAGAATTCATACATATATTAGTTAAAAAAATGGATCGTCATTTTATGAATGTGGTAGAATTTAACTACAACACGATAAACTTATCTGCCTCATCTTTCAATTCTTCACATGAAGTAATTTAACTTAGTTTTTTTTGAATTTCGATTCTTAATTGTCAGTGTGATCTCGATATCATGTTCCATTTTGAAAAGGCACATTTTATGTTGGATGAGAAGGTCATGAATGGAGCAACATTAACACTATGAGGAGCTCATTGACTGAACTATATATAAACTAGAAACATATCTCAACAAAAAAAATCATAATCAAGCATTATATTTTTTTAATTCGTGATAACTTCTAGGTTAACCCATAATTCTAAAATGTCTTCTTTCTTTTTATCAAAAAATTGCAGCTACTAATTGTTGTTTGGACTATTTCTGCATCTCTTATAGATGATTCTACTTTTAAGAATACATCATAGAAACTTAGTGAAATTCATTGGATATCGTCAAGAGGGTGACAATATGCTTGTTTGTGAGTTTGTGCACAATGGAACAGTGAAGGAGCATATTTATAGTAACTCAAATCTTATATAAAGTTCAATCGATACCAACTGAGGCACTCATTAATGTATGTAATGTTGATAGGCCAGTTCACTAATAGAGAATGTAACAATTGGAAAAAGTGGCTCGAGATTGTAGATGATACTGCAAAAGGTGGTTTTTAAAGTTCTTATTAGTGTTTGATTTATTTTGCAAGAATATGTTGTTAGTCTTAGCATGGTCTAGCCGGCAATGATGCCATGAGATGTAATCTCTTAGATGCGTAAAGAAGGTGCATAACTGCCTGGAAGTGCATAGTGTGTGCATGGTGCAGTGAATGTGCATGTGTGCTTGTGTATTGGACATGCACCATGTGTATGTGTGCAACATGTGGGTTGGTTTGCTAGGTTCTTTTTTTATATGTATCGAAGAGAGTAATTTTCCATGTTGAATTAAGTGAGTAAATACTATATAGTTGTTATGAAAGTGGCTAATACTTTGGTTGTTCCATAACTATTTGACTGCTATAGTAAATGTTGAAAGTTAAGTATGTAATGAAAAATATAATATTTAATTTATATATATCTAGCACAATTTTTTTATTTTTTATTTTATTATAAGAACTCATGGAGAAATTTATGAAAGCTGTTTCTCACTAGTTGAGGGTTCTATGGATCTTCAAATAATTTTTTAGAAGGAAGAAATGCAAGAAATGAAAGAAGTGAATGATTAGATAAAAGAAATGATAAATCCAATGCAACAGCATATGGCCTAAATGGAGTCATATTTAGCAGACGTGACGAGATAAATAGCACACCGAGTTTCAGCATAGTACCCATGCAAGAGAACCGAGCACAAAAGATACAAGCTAATGATGACGATGATGATTTAGTTTTAAATGATTATATACCTGTGTTATGTTTTTGCTTTAACTATGTAATTATTGTATAAGATAATTTATTAATAGCTTTTACTTTTTATTAATTATTATAATGGTTTATAGTATATGTTTTTTTTTTCAATTTAATATAAATATTTAAAAATATATAATCAATTTTTTTGTAAAAAAATAAATTTGTAAAAAAAGTTTTGGAATAAAAATAGCTACGGATTTTCACCTCGCTAATTTTGCTAGAAACATTTATGTATATATTCAGTATAAAAATATAAATTACTATTCTTAATTATAATCAAAATTAAGAAAGGGAAAAATATAATTAGCTAGAGAAATTCTATGTATCAAAAGTTTGCTAGGGAATTTTTTTTTCAATAATATTTTGTGACGAGCACTTTAGCATGGGATAATTTCTATTGTAAATCCATTATTATTCTATTTTAGTGATGGAATAAGCCTAAATAGTTTTGGTAGTGATAGACAAATAGACATATAAACAAATAGACAGATAGACAGACAATTAGATATAAAAATATACAGACAAATAGATAGATAGATAGATAGATAGACTGAAAGGAACACATTCAAACGGGCAGACAATCAGGCAGGCATGGAGATAGACATATAGATAGAAAATAAATAATCAGACAAATAAATAAATAGACAGACAAATAGATACATAGAAAAATAGATAGACAGTTTGAAAGATAGATTTATAGATAGATTTATAGATAGATAGATTGACAGATTAATAGACATATAGATAGATAGATAGATAGATAGATAGATAGGCATGTAGACATATAGATAGACAAATATATAGATAGATAAATAGACAAATAGATAAAAAGAAAGATAGATAGATATACATATAGATAGATAGATAGACAAAATGATAGACAGAATGATAAATAGATAAAATGAGAGATTGATAGACAGATTGATAGATAGATTGATAGACTTTTATATAGATTGATTGATAATTTGATAGATAGATAGATAGATAGACAGATAGATAGTTAGATAGATAGATAGACAGACAGATAGATAAGCAAATAGATAGATAGATAGATAAATAGATAGATAGAAAGAAATATAGATAGATAGATATATAAATAGATAGATATATAAATAGATAGATAAATTGATAGATAGATTGATTATTAGATAGATAGATAGACATATAAATATATAGATAGACAAATAGATAGATAGATAAATAAATAGATAGATAGATAAATTGATATATAGAAAAATAGACAAACAGATAGGTATATTAATAGATATATAGATATACAGATAGATAGATAGATAGACAAATATATAGACAGATAAATAGACATAAAAAGATGATAGATAGACAGGCAGATAAACAGACAGATAGATAGACAAAAAGACTGATAAATAGACTAGATAGACAAAAATATAGATAGATAATAGATATATAGATAGATTAATTGATTGATGATTGATAGATTAATAGATATAAAAATATAAAAATAGATAAACATGAAAGATAGAAAAATTGATAGCCAGATTGATAGACATATGGATAAAAATTTTGATATATAGGTTGATAGACAAATTGATATACAAATTTATAGAGAAATCGATAAACAAATTGATAGACAAATTGATTGAGTAATAGACTAAAAAATTGATAGATTGTTAATATATTGATAAACATATTCTTAGATGAATAAATAGACAAATTGATAGCCCTATAGATAAACAAATAGATAGATATATACATTTATTGATAGATAGACAAATAGATCGATATATTATTAGATAATTAAAAAGGCAGATTGAAATACATATAGATAAACAGACAGATAGGCAGGCATGCAGGCAGACAGATAGATAGGCAGGCAGGCAGGTAGACAGACAAATAGATAGATAGATAAATAGACTGATAGCTAGATAGATAGATAGACAGATAGAAAAATAGACAAAAAGAAAGATAGATATATCTACAGATATATATATATATATATATATATATATATAGACATATAGACATATAGACATATAGATAAACTAATAGATAGACATATAGAAATATAAATAGATAGATAGATAGATAGATAGAAATAAAGATAGATAGATAGATAGAATGATATATAGATAGATAGATAGATAGGTACATAGATAGATAAATATATAAATAGATAAATAGATAAACATATTGATAGACAGACAAATAGATAGATAGACAGAAAAATAGATAGACATAAAGATAGGTAGATAGATAGATACACACATACATAGACAGATAGATAGACAGATAGATAGACAAATAGATAAACAAATAGATAGACAAATAGGCAGATAGTTAGTTAGATAGACATATAGTTAGATAGTTAGAGAGATAAATAGACAGATAGATAGTTAGTTAGATAAAAATATAGATAGACATGTAGATAGATAGATAGATAGATTGATAGATAGATAGACAGATATATGGACATATAGTTAGATAGATAGATAGATAGATAGACAAGTATATAGATACATAGATAGATAGATCGATAGACAGATAAAGACAAAAAATAAAAGATAGACTAATAGATAGATATAAATTGATAGAAAAATAGATAGATAGATAACCAGATAGATAGATATATAGATAGATAGACACACACACAGATAAATAGATAGATATACAGGTCAATATATAGATAGATAGATTGATTGATAGTCAGATTGCTAGACAAATTGATATATATATTAATACACAAATTGATAGACAGATAGATAAACAGATTGAAAGACTAATTATTAGACAGATTGAGAGACAAATAGATAGATAGATAGATAGTTAGATAGATAGAAGACAGATAGATAGATAAATAGATTAGATAAATAGATAGATAGATAGATAGATTAATAAATAGATAGATAGATAGATAGATACATACATACATACATACATATATAGATAGATAGATAGAAAGATATGTATATTATTAAATAGATAAATAGACAGATAGATAGACATATAGATATATAGATAGATAGATATATAGATAGATTAATAGAAAGAAAGTTAGATATATAAATTAATAGAAAGAAAGATAGAAGATAGTAAAATTGATAGAAAATAGATAGATTGATACTTAAACAAATAGATAGATTGATAGATAGACAGACAAACAAATAGATAGATAGATAGATAGATAGACAGATAGAAAGATAGACACATACATAGACAAATAGATAGGCAGATAAATAGACAGAATGATAGATAGACATATAGATAGATAGATAGATAGACAGATAGATAGATAGATCACTATAAAAAAATGTTAGTTTAGCTCGGGAAATTTAGCTAGGAAAAATCCCTAGATAAATAGCGAGGGATTAGCTAGGGCTTTGCAAGGGATTTTTGATTTTATATTGAATTAAAAATTAGCAATGGATTAGTGAAGAATTAGTGATGTATTAGTGATAAAAATTTTCGATTGAATACTTTTTGTCACTAATATTATCGTAGATTTCCATGTAAAGAAAAGCTGGAAACTTAGCAACATTCATTTTGTGATGGAGTATCTTAGCTAATTAAACCGAGAAAAAATTCATCACAAAATAAATATTTGAATTTTTTTACTATTTTATATTTAATTACAAGCATTTATTTATTAAATTATATTTTTCACAAAATATATGCATTTAGTTAGGGATTTTTCCCTAGCTATTTGGGATCTAGATATTTTTCATTACTAATCTTTAATGATTTAAATTTTTTTAATAATTTATTTGTTTTAATATTTTATTTTATTGTGTATAATAAAGGTACATATGCCATTGTCTATAAATGACCAATCCATTAAAAACATATTCTCCTCGTATAATTATAAAAATAGGTTATTATAAATAAATAATTTCAAATATATATAAATACAAAAAAAATTATATTAATAAAGACAATAATAGCTATTTTAATGATTATAAAATTTGAAAAAAAATCATACTAACATTTTTCTAAAATTTTTACTTATAAAATTTAAAAATGTGCATTAAAAACATTAAAATAATAATTAATTCTATAATTATAATAATTTTTAAGATATTTTAAAAAATAAATGAACATACATTAAAATTTCTACTAATAAAAAGCTAAAATAATTTATTATATAATTAAATAAAAAATATTTACAAAAATATATGAAGTAACGAATAAACTAGTAAATATTATTATTATTTTACGTTAAAAATATAGTTTATTGATTATAGAAAACTTTTAAAACAATAATTACTAAAAAATTTGAAAATTTTAAGTACACAAATAATTTCAAAATTTTCATTAACTTTAAAAGAAAATTAATTGATATTTAAAGATATATACATAGATCTTTACACCTACTAAAATTAATAAGAATTTAATTATTGAGCAAAATTTTTATTATTAGCTTTTAATATTTCTTCTTTATAAAAATAATAAATATAACTTTTTTAAATAATCTTTTCACTTTAAGTAATTTTTAGAATTTTATAAATTATAAATTATATCAAATAATATGAAATTTTAAGTCTTTAAATTTATTTCATATTATCTTCATAAAAATTCATATGAATTCTAAAAAATTTAAGCATATAAAATTTCTAAGTTGACATCATTGGGAAAGGATAAAATTGGCTAGTAATTTAAGCATAAATATGCAATTGTTTTTCTTTTTTGCACTATAATACAATTTTTTCTCCATAATATTATTTATCTTGAATTTGGCATGGTATAAGTTATCAAAAATTACCCAATTGGTTTCCGTTATACAAAATTGGGGTGTGGTTGTCATGTTTTTTGATATTTTCAACAGTACCAGTGAGATGTCATTGCTCCTCAATTTATCTGCGCGATGCCTATTCGATACAGTGGCAGCAAGCCTTTCCATCATCATTTGTATTGGTATCATCACATTCATCATTTCTATCCTTTGTTATTCTGCTTTTATTTATCATGCCTCAGTCATCCATTGAATATTCCAAGATCAAAACATGTAAATTATTGTCATCGGCTTACTATAAAAGTTTCTTTGATGCTTTGATTTAACGTGGAAGCCTATGGGTGAGTTAGACAAGGAGAAGGATGCTTCGTTGAGTTAGAAAGTTTTGTACGGTACTCTCTAAAATTCTCTAAAGGATGTCTGTAGTTTTGATGTTTTGAAGCAGAGGATGGAAGCTCATTTGGATTTCGTAGATTACAATGAGGTTTTCAATGTCATGGGCAGTGTTGTTTAGGTCAGAATCTTACCATAACTTGCTCTTTCCATCGACATTCATTCTTGTTTATTAATTGAAGAGAAGTGCTACATTACAGCTTTCATTTCCAAGTAGTGGAGTAAATTTTATTATCTGCTTCGTAGAATATTGATGGAGAGAGGTTAATGATGAAGTCACACTACCCTATTATAACAAATGTTGGATTGAAAGGAAAGCCATCCTAGTTCTTAAAAGTTACACTACCCTATTTTATTATCTACATTATAACCCAGCTTGGCTTAGAATCGGTCTATACATGATTTTTGGTGCCGACTCCTTGCTACCAAATGGAGAATCTAATTTAGATCAAAAAATTTCTTTCTTGAAAATGGTAATCACAAAATATTTCTTCTCTCATGATTCACTCGCCAAAGCTTTTGTATATAACAAGACAATTGAAAGATTGTATCAACCAGGTTACTATGAACAATTAGGCAACATCATATTAAAGACGTTTTTGCTGCTATTCCTTGTACTCAACAGAGCTAAATCCCAAAGCTTCTTACCTTTGAACTATGGTATCGATGGACAAGACGGATGTTCTCCTCCTTTTTTATGGCCCAATCTAGCATCAAGTCTTGCCAGCAATTCATTAATGGTACAATAGGAATGATCTGTTGAAGAAAATGTATTTTTTCATGGCATCTATTTGCTAATGGCTGACATTCTTTCTTCAATGTTGTGCTTAGATTTTCTGTCATCAGATGTAATGCATGTAGAAGGTAATCTTCTTTCACATTTAGTGGCAATTGGGTGCAAACTAACATTTGAGCAGGTATATAATCTATTTGTAACAAGCTTCTGGTACCTTCTGCATTATAATTCATGCAACCTATTTAGATTATCTGTCAACTTATATCAGTGGCTAATTGCTTAAGAAATTGTAGGGATTTCTTGTTGAATATGACTTCAAAATGAAAGATTTATTTGGTTAACTTCATGATGGGGTGCGACTTTGCCGTGCAATGCAGCTCATAACTAATAATCCATCTATTCTCTTGGTTCATTATTTCCTCCACTCATGTTACCCTTGGTAGAAAATAAACTTAAAGTCTCATCCATGAGTCAATTGTGCTGCAGAAAATTGTGGCTCCATCAGAATTCAAAAAAAAAATTAGCTAATTGTAGTGCTTCCTTGCAATATTAAAAGCAATATAGTGCACAATTGTGTGTTGAAGAAGGAATCAAAATTGTAGAAGATGACATAGTTGGTGGGGATAAAGATGACTATTTCATACTCTGGAATATATTTGTTCACTTGCAAGTTTGTTTACCTAAACCTGAAACACTTTATTTTTGTTATAGAAAGTTTTCTTTCTTTGATGCACAGTTCATGTGGACTATTTCTATCAGATGATCAAAAATGTTGAAAAGAGCACCTGATTTTCTTTTTATCACATGTGCAATAAATTCACATCACTTTTCTAGAAATATTCAATTACTATACAAATAGTGGAATATGTAACTTTGAATGTTGTTCCGATGCTTTGAAGGTTGGATGGTGAATGAAATTGATTCTTTTGGAAAACAAAATTTGGTTAACATTAATTTTATTATTTATATGGGTAGAGAAGATAGTCAATTGTGCCAGTTCTTTCATCTTTAATCAAAGCATGTATCATCTTTTATAGAGCGGATAAATTTTTACTATATTAGTGAAATATACTACCATAAATAACAAACTAGGTTTTCTTGTTGGTGGTATTTGTGTTGTTCCTCATGCCTAATCAGGGATATTATGAGATGAACATGGGAGTTTAAGAGATATGCCATTGTTTTTGATGCCGGAAGCTCGAGGAGTAGAGCGCATGTGTTCTATTTTGATCATAACATGGATCTCATTATTATAGGCAATAGTTTTGAACTGTTTGTCCAGGTAATTTGTCACTCTTGTCTTTGATTCTATTTATGTATACTATTGTTAAATTATTTTTGTTTTACATCTCTCCTCCATGCCTTTTTAAACTGCTACCTAACTTTGTTTAGTATTTCTGTTGAAACTAAACCACTCTGAATTATTCAGGACAATGTGTAACAAGAACATATCAATTGGTTCATATATGATATCTATCATACTATTTTAATGTCAGCTCCTAATTTTTATCTCAGTTCTTGTTATAGATTAAGATGGGGTTGAGTGCATATGCCAAGGATTCCCATGCAGCTACAAATTTACTTGTTTCTCTTCTTGATAAAGCTGTATGTGTTGTGCCCTTGGAACCGCAACTGAAGACCCCAGTTAGAGTTGGGGTGGGTAAATTCTACTTTTTTTCTTTGGATGTCATTTATTTGATTTTGTTATTTACTATGTTGTGCATTTTGATTTTCATGTAGGTTGCTGCATGATTGAGAGCTCTAGAAGGTGATACATCTAGCAACATTTTGCAAGAAGTAAGCATTCTTTTGTGTTTTGTTTATTTCTTACATGGAGTGTATATTTTCTTTTTTTCAATATCTACTTATTTGATTCCCTTTGATCAAGGTTAGAGATCTCTTGAGAGAGAGAAGGATGCTAAAGTATGAGATACATGGTGTCACAATAATTGATGGTTCTCAAGAAGGTTCTTATCAATGGGCATGTCCATTAAGCACTTAAACTCTTATTAAAATGCTATTTATAAGGATATGGCAAAATGATAATATAATTCTATTGTGCTCTGGTTGAAAATGTTGTGTAGTGCCTTTTGAAGGCCAAGTGAACAAGGCCACATAATTGAACTTGGTAATACACAAAACTGACTGGGTAACATTTTGCGTAAGGCATTTACATCGACATTATTAATAAAAGTAGTGTACGCCTCATGGGTGTGAATTAACTTAAAAGTTTAATGGAACTTCTTTCCCTGGTGTTCTTTTGAGGGATAAAAACTGGGTTCCATGTCATCAAAATATTTGAATTTTTAACCTGCTAAGGTAATATTGTCATTAGAGGTAGAAAATATATTGAGCGGCCTAGTAGCACGGCCATTTTGCATGGGATGTGCCGATCCTAGAGGGAAGCCCCTTGTGCCGCAATCTCATGCAATACAACATTATCCAAATCACCAACCCGCCCTGGTCAAATTTGTCCTGGTTGACAAATCATGTTCAAGTCATTCTCGAGTGCTACCGATCAGGTTGAAACTATCAACCTGATCTCACGTGCCAAGTTTATTTTAAAACTACTAATGAAATGGGTTAAGTCGAGCTGGACTCCCAATTCAAGCTCGACATGCGATCTCATGCACTATATTCTTTTTTATAAATGATGAGTGTCTAATCATGCCATATGGATGCATCATCTGGGATTGTTGACGTGTCACAACCTATAGTCATTTTAGATTATTAATTAATGAATTAAATTTCGACACAATAGCTATTCTAGCCGTTACTTAACCATCGACAATTAGTTGTTTAGATTTTATCAAGTCCAAATCCAACATTAAAAAATTAATTATAAAAATTCTATTATTTTTATAAGTAGATAAAAAATTTATATTTTTTCTTTATATTCTATTTTTTTGTATGATTATCTATGATTTTCAAAATCGAAAGTTAAAATAAAATTTATTTTTTTATTTTTGTTATTCTATTTTTTATTTTTACTATTTTATTTTTATAATATTACATATTTTAAAGTATGTAAATTATAATTTTATATAAATTTCTAATATATCAGTGATGTTGTCCAATGAACAATGAAATAATGAAAATGTTGTGATGAAGATTTAATTTTGTAAGGAACATTATATGTATTTTTTTATTTTACTCTGATATAAGAGAGTATAATGAAATACTAAGATATTTTTCTTCTAATTTATATACATGTTTATTCCTTCTAATGAAATGGATCCTAGTAAATAAAATAAAAATGAAATTAATAATATAGATAATTTTAATTTAGATAATAATAACCAAACTCAAAGGTCCATTTTTAATTTGAATCTTAAGTATCCCTATGTACAAAAAAATTTTTGCTTTAATAAATGAATTTTTGTAGTATGACTTATTTTAATATAATTAATAATAAAAATATTAGAGGATTCTAAGAAAATAATGCTCAATGTAGATAAACACAAAATTTATATAAGTATTACAAAAATAAATATATTAGAAGTAGTAGGCATGAGTAATATTTTAAAGAAGCTCTGGAAGTGATGAAGCTTGTTCTCCTCACTGCTTAAAGTTTCAAAAAAAAGTAAAGTCTCTTGTAATTTGAATAGAAATGGTGTGGTTGAATCAGGCAGGGCCACCAGATAAGTTAGTGCGAGAATAATCTTGTATGCTTGTTCTGTTTAAGTTTTCATGGGGGTGTATATTACTGCATCTGAGTTTTATGAGTTGGATAAGATACTTTACGACCTCAAATACAAGAAAGAGGCGAGTAGTTGAATTATCTATAAGCTTGTAAAGGTTCGGCACAACATTAAGCTGTGAAAGTTTTTGTTTTTTTTTGTTTTTAATTTGATTTGGTTGCTTGGATTGGGCATAGACATTTGATTCTTGTTTAGAGAAGATGTTAGGAGCTTGTACAAGATGCTCGTGAATGAGCATCATGTAGCCTCAATCTCCGATTACAACCATATATATGTATATATATACTGCAGTATTATATATGTAACTAGTGAAATGCTAGTGTATATCTACATATATACTATAGTATTATATATTTATCAAAACATAATCTTATTTATTTATTTTGATTTGATTGATTGGTTTAATTTTTGTACAGATATGGTACTGCAATGTTCCACATACAAAGCTTGCAGGAGTGGAGGGATATGATAATTGGGTTAAAGTTACAGGCGAATATATTACTTTTCTTGGCGGTGGCACTCAATTCAAAAATGGAGCTCTGCACAACATCGATTTCATCTACGAGTTCATTCTTTCTCTAATTGTAGAAACATAGAGATCAATTGCATCAAATATCACATATTGAGGCTGCTTTAAGGGTACACTTTTTTTGTGTGTGATGTGTGTTCATTCTATGAATAACTTTCATTTGAAGACCTGTTTTTCTAAATAATCCAATATATTGATATTTTTAGGAATGGAACTAAATATAGGTAACTAGTGGATAAATGGAAAGAAATAAAAAACAAAAAAACAAAAAAACAAAAATAAAAAATAAAAAATAAAAAATAAAAAATAAAAAATAAAAAATAAAAAATAAAAAATAAAAAATAATAAAAAATAATAGAAAAATAATAGAAAAATAAAAAAAAAATAAAAAAATCAAAAAATCAAAAAATCAAAAAATCAAAAAATCAAAAAATCAAAAAATCAAAAAATCAAAAAATCAAAAAATCAAAAAATCAAAAAATAAAAAATAATAAAAAATAATAAAAAATAATAAAAAATAATAAAAAATAATAAAAAATAATAAAAAATAGTAAAAAATAATAAAAATAATAAAAATAATAAAAATAAAAATAAACAAAAGAAAAATAAAAAAAATAAAAAACCAGTGGATAAATGGACTTATAATATTTAATTTTGTTTTGATTGTTTGTTTAATTTTTATGGTTCATATTTGAAAAGAAACGAATTGTGACACTGATATTGTTGCAAAAAATTAACAAAAATGAGTTTTTTTCCTAGTACAACAAGAATGGTGCTTTTCCTTAAGCTTTGGAGCTTATTTTTATGCTTCATTTTATTATCGTCATGTTTCATTTTTTAATTATTGAATGAATTCCTCAAAGGATGATGCATTTGATAATGTGTTTCTAGATATGTGAGTTAAAGGAAACTCTATCAAGTAGTGAATACCAGATCATTATTGAATGTGTAGTTTATAACATTTCAGAGGTGCCTAATGTCATTCCTCCCTTGCACTATGATTTTATGATATCTAATGTTTTGGAATCTGTGGTTTCTATTGATCTCGTTGGCAATGAATCTGATGTTATGGCTAGGGAGCTCTAGGTTTCTGTTAATGTTATTGTGGTCATCAATCTAGTTAAGCTGAGTTTATTCACTGGGGTTGCAAGAGAATCCCCCTGGACACATCATAGGTATAGGTTACTAATTGACTATTTTTTTTCTAAGTGATGCAAGTAGATTATTATTCTTCATTATGCTCAATTTGGAATGGGTATTAGTTCCATACATAAGTTTATGTAGTATTGCTCCATGTTTAATACATCAATCATTCTAATATTTTCTATGTTGGACAAATAATGAGGTTGAGTTTTAATAGTTATTGTTCCAAATAATTCCAATTATAATTTTTTGAAAATAATTGCACTATATAAACTATGGCGAATTAAGTAATAATAGATATAGTATAAAAGAATTGAAAAATCCTAATAACAAGAGTTTTCAGTATAATATATATACATAGTCAAATATACTATTGTATATACATGCATTTATATATTATGAAATATATATTTTTCTGTATATGTAACTATACATATATGCTGATGTATGTATGTACATACATGTACATATATATATATATATATGTGTGTGTGTGTGTGTGTGTGTGTGTGTGTGTGTGTGTACATATATATATTGTAGTATTATACATAAGGTATAATTTGTATTGCATAATTTTCGACAACAAAATATTTTTTACTGTAGAAAATATGTACATATATACGGTAGTTTTATATATGTAACTAGTGAAATGCTAGTATATATGTACATATATACTGAAGTATTTTATATTTATCAAAATAGAACCTTATTTATTTATTTATTTTGATTTGATTGACTAGTTTAATTTTTGTACAGATATGGTACCTGCATTGTTCCCAATATGAAGCTTTTAAAAGTAAAAGGATTTTTCACTAGATATGATGCAGCACGACTAGGACAGTTTTGTCGCGGCAGAAAGATGGTGACCAAAGGAGCGAGGGAAAGACAAAACAAAGTCAATTTCATGGATAGATTATACTTTATGCACTATCATTAGATAAATTGATAAAGAAGATGTAATGAAATTTTATTATGCTTTTGTTTTAACATTGTAACATACTGTATCAGAATTATTTAATAAGAAATTTTATTTTTTGTTAATTAAAATTATTGGTTTATAGTTTATGTTTTTATTCAATTTAATATAAAAATTTAAAATTATGTAATCAAATTTTTTGTAAAAAAATAAAATAGCGAAAATAGTTTTCGAATTAAAATAGCTAGAGATTTTTCCCTTGTTAATTTAGCTAGGGACTTTTCTGTAAATCTTAATTACAATAAAAATCAGCAAGGGAAGAAAAATTTTAATAGGAAATTTTTTTTCATTAAAATATTAGCTAGGGAATTTTTCTATCATTAATTTTATATGACGAGTGCTTTAGCTTGGGAATTTGCATCATTAATCCGTCGTTCTACTATTTTAGCGACGAAAGATCCCATATAGCAAGGGATTTTTCAGTAGCTATTTGAAATTTTTCTTGTAATGATAAATAGACAGACAAATAGACATATAGATAGAGAGATAGTTAATATCGACAAATATACATAAAGATAGATAGACATATACACATATAACTATAAATACAAATAAATAGCTAGACAAATAGAGAGATATATAGATATACAAATGATCAATAAAGAGATAAACATTTATACACATTGACAAATTGAGATATAGAGAGATAGAAAGATATATAGATAGATAGTTAGAAAAATAGATAGATAGATAAATAGATAAATAGACATTTATATAGATATATAGATAAAAATATAGACAGATAAATTTTGATATATAGCTTGATATAGGGATAAATAGATAGACAGATAGATAAATAAATAAATGGATAGATAGTAAGATATTCAGGTAGAAAAATTGATACAAACACAGTTAGAGAGAGATAGAAAGATAGAGAAATAAAAAGTTAAATAGATAGATAGATAGCAAGATAGATATAGAAATAGACAAATAGACACAAACACGGAGAGATAGATGGTCAGATATACAGATGTACAGATAGATATATAGACACAAAGATAGATATATAGATAAATAAAAAGACAGATTGATAGATACATAGTTAGATAGATTGATATACATATAGATAGTTATCAATGGATATACAAATTGACATAATGATAGTTAGAGAGAGAGAGAGAAAGATATAGATAAATAGATAGAAAAATATATAGATAGATAGATAGACATATAGGAAGATAGATAGATAGATAGACATGTAGATAGATATATAGGTATATAGATAGATATATAGACATATAGAAAGATAGATAGATAGATAAATAGATATAGAAGAAGACATATATATAGATAGAGAGATAGGTCGATACATAGAAAGAAAGATTGACAAATAGACATATTGATAGAAAGACTATAGACTAACACATAGATGCACAAATAGATTAAGATAGATAGACAGACAGATAGATTGATTGATAGGTAAAAAGATAGACAGACAAACAAATAGATAGATAGATCGATCGATAGACATAAATAAATTGAAAGATATATATATATACACACATCTAGACAAATAGACAAATAAATAGATAGATAGATATAAAAATAAATAAATAGACACATAGATAGATAGATAAATTGATAAAAAAATATATAGATAGAGAGATATAAACTAGATAGACAAACAAATAGATAGATAGAAAGATAGAAAGATATACATATAGATAGATAGGTAGGTAGGTAGGTAGGTAGATAGATAGATAGATAAATAAAATGAAGAATTGATTGATTGATTGACAAAAAAACAGATAAATAGATAGATATATTGATAGATATATTGATAGAAAAATTGATTGATAGATAGATAAATAGAGAGATAGAAACATATACATACACATAGATAGACAGATACACAAAAAGATATATACACAGATAGATAGATAGATAGACAAATACAAATAGAGATAGATAGATAGATAGATAGACAGATAGATAGACAGATAGATAGATATACTAATATATAAAATGATAAATAGGCATATAGATATATAGAAATATATACAAATATAGAGATAGATAGATAGACAAATAAATAGATAGATAGACTGATAAATAGATAGATAGATATATAGATAGATAGTTAGAGAAATATAAAGAAAGAAAAATGGATGGATAGATAGACAAATAGACAATAGATAGATATATACACACACACACAAATTGATAGATAACTAGATAGATAAATTGATAGATAGATTGATAGATTGATAGATAGATATGTAGATAGACAGATAGACAGACAGACAGACAGACAGATAGATAGATACACAGATAGATAAAAAGATATATAGATTGATAGACAGATTGATATATAGATATTTAGATATATAGATAGATTGATAGATTGATAGATTGACCTATAGACTTATAGATAGACAGACACATAGATAGATAGTTAGATAGATAGATATATAAATAGAGAAAGAGATAGATAGTCAAATAGATAGAAAGATAGATAAATATGTAGACAGATAGACACAGACACATAGATAGATAAAAAGATAGGCATATAGACAAATAGACTGATAGAGTGATAGATAAATAAACTAATAGATTTAAGAACAAATAGATAGATAGATAGATAGATATAGATAGAAAGATAGATAAATAGATAGAAACATAGAGTGAAAAATAATTAGATAAAAATATAGATATATCGACAAATAGATATACAAATAAACAGATCGTTAGAAAGATAGATATATAGATAAATAGACATAAAGATAAATACATAGATATACATATTTAAAGATAGATTGATTGATTGATAAATAAACAAAGTGACAGATAGATAGATAAAAGATAGATAGAAAGAAATATAGATATATAGACATACAGACATAGATAAATAGATAGATAGACAGACAGAAATATAGACAAATAGAAAGATAAGCAGAAACATATATAGATAGATAAATAGATAGAAAGATAGATAGATATATTGATAGATAGATAAATATTTAAATAGACAGATAGATAGATAAAGAGATATAAAGATAGAGAAATAGATAGATAGATAGATAGACATAATGATCGATAAATAGATAGTTTGATAAATATATAAAGAGATAGAAAGATAGACTGATAAATAGATAAATAGATAGAAAGACATAAAGACAGAATTATAGACAGATATACAAATAGATAAATAGATAAATAGATAGATAGATAGATAAATTGAATAATAGAAAGATACACAAATATATAGGTAGAAAGATAGAAAGTTAGACTGATAAATAAATAAAGATAGATAAATTGATAAATAAATAGAGATAGATGGAGAGAGTTAGACAAATTTAAATATAAATAGATAGGCAAATAAATTTATAGACATAAAGATAAATAGATAGATACACAAATAGAAAGATAGACATATAAGTAGATAGTTAGATAGACATATAAATAGATATATATATATATTGATAAAAAGAAAAATAGACAAATATATAGATAATCAAAAAGACATATATACAAATAGATAGAAAGGCCAATAGATAGATAGATTGATAGACAAAGACAATAGATAGATAGACAAATAGCCATATAAACCAATATACATATACATAGAAAGATATATAGATAGATAGATTGATTGAGGTTAGAGAGATAGATAGACACACATATAGATAGAAAGAAAGATAGTTAGATAGATAGATAGAAAGGAAGATAGATAGATTAGATAGACATATATATATAATTGATAATAATACATATAAAGAGATAGACATTTCAACAGATACTCACATAAAGATATGGAGATATCGGTAGAAAGATAGATATATAGATATGACAAAGAGAAGGATATATTGATAGAGTGATAGATAGACACATAGATAGATAGAAATATAGATAACTGTTACTTAGAGGGATAGACTAATAGACTGATATATAGATAGACAGATATATATATATATATACTGATAGATAGATAGATATTTAGATAGATAAATAGTTAGATATTCAGATAGATAATTAGTTAGATATTTAGGTAGACATATAGATAGATAGACAGATAGACAATTAGATAGATAGACATAGACAGATTGATATATAGTGAATTTGAAAGATTGAGAGATAGATAAATAGATAGACAAATAGATAAATATATAAATAGATAGATAAATTGATAGATAGATAGAAACATAGATAGTATAATAGTTTGACAGATAGAAAGATAGATAGAAAGAATGATAGATAGATAAATAGACAGATAGGCAGATAGATAGATAGATAAATAGATATATAGATCGATAAATAGACAATTAGGCTGATAGATAGATGGACAGAAAAAAGATAGATTGATAGATAGCACATAGACAAATAGACAGATAGATAAATTGACAGATATTTAGTTAGATAGACAAATAGACCAATAGACAAATAGATAGATAGATAGTTATAGTTATATATATATATATATATACAAATAGATAGATAGATAGAAAAGACATATAGTTTGATAGATAGATAGACATGTACAATAAAAGATAGTTTGATAGATACATAGATAGATAGATAGACAAATAGAAAGATAGACAGATAGATAGTTAGATATATATATATATATATATATATATATATATACACACACACACATACATACATACATACATATAGACAAAGAGACATAAAAAGATAGAAAAATACACAAATAAATAGACAAATAGATAGTTATATATATCAAAGGATTGATTGATTGAAAGATGGAGAGCTAAACATATAGACAAATAGATAGATATACAGAAAGACATATAGATAGATAAAGAAATATATTGATAGATATGTATACAAATATAGAGATTGATAGATAGATACACAAATAGACTATAGATAAACAGATTGATATATAGATAAATAGATATACAAATATATAGATATACAAATAGACATATAGATAAATAGACATATAGACATATAATGATAGATATATATATAGAAAGACTAATTGATAAAGAGAAAGATATACAGATAGATAGATCAATAGATGGATAGATAGGCAGATAGATAGATAAAAGATTATTAGATGTATCAGATAGATTCGATAGATTAGAATGACAAATAGATAGATAGATAGGTAGATATTTTGTTAGATAAAGAAATAGAGAGATAGATAGATATATATACACAAATAGATAGATAGATAGATAAACAAATAAAAATATTGATAGATGATAGAGAAATTGATAAATTGACAAATGGACAAATAGAAAGATTTATAGATATAATTATAGAAAGATAGACAAATAGATAGGTACATTTAGAGAATGATAGACAGATACACAAATAAATATATTTTAGATAGAATGATAGATAGATATATAGATAAATAGTTAGATTTAGATAGATATAGAAATATAAATAGATAGACTAATAACCAAATATATTGATAAATAAATTGATAAATAGATAGATAGACTCATAGACATATCGACAAATAGAGAAATAGACACATTGAGAAATAGATAGATACATAGAAATATAGATAGTTAGATAGATAGATAAATAACTATATAGAAATATAGATAATCAAATAGATAGATAGGTATACACATAGATAAATAGACATATAGATAGATAGATAGATAATAGACAGATACACAGAAAGATAGTTAGACATATATAGAAAGATACCAAGTCAGATAGATAGATATATTGATAGATAGAGAATTAGACAAATTCACAGATTGCAAGTATGATAGATAGATATATAGATAGATAGACCCATAGACATATATATAGATTAATAAATAGACATATATAAAGATGTTTATTTAGAGAGATCAACAGATAGAGATATAAAGATATGTGTAGAGAGATAGATGCATAAATAGATAAGTAGATTGATAGATAGAAAGATAATTAGATTGATAGATAGACAAATAGATAGATAGACAAATAGATAGAAATATTTATAGATAGACTAATAGACATATATTTAGATAGAAATGCACATAGTTAGATAAATAGATTGATATATAGATAGATATATAAATAGATAGATAGACAAAAAGATAGAAAGATTTTTAGATAGACTAAATGATAGATATTCGTATATACAAGTAGACATAGATATATATATACAGATAGATAGATATATAATTAGATAGATAGATATATAAATAGATAGATAGAAGATAGATAGATAGAGAGACAGATAGAAGATAGATATATATATATATATACACACACACACACATTGATGGATAAAGAGATAGAGATCGAGTGAGAAAGAAAGTTAGTAGATAGATATAGATAGATATACAAGTTGACAAATAGATGGATAGACAGATAAATAAATAGAGAAGAATTACACAAAAAGATAGATTGATAGTTAGAGAGATTGATGGATAGAGAGAGAGTGAGAGAGAGATAGAGAAAGATATTATATATATATATATAGACTAATAGATAGATAAATAGATAGACAGATACAAATAAAGATAGATTGATAGATACATAGACTGACATATAGATAAAAAGACAAATAGACAGATTGATAGTTAGATAGATGTATAGATATATTAATAGTTAGATAGATAGATAGATAGATAGAGAGATAACAAATATATAGATAAAGGGTTCGATAGATATAAAAATATACATATTAAAGAATGACAGAAAGTCATATAAATGAATAAATAGATATAAAATATAGAGATAACAAATATACATATAAATAATAGATAGATAGATAGATAGATAGATTGGCATATAGATAGATAGATAGTTAGATAAATCATAAGATAGTGAGATTAATAGATGGAGAGCTAAATATATAGATGGATATGCAGATAGATAGAAAGTCATATAGAAAGAATGACATATAGACAATAGATAGATAGATATACATATATATATAATAGATAGATAGATAGATAGTATATCGAAAGATAGACAAATATACTTTAAATACATAGATAGATATATAGATTGATAGGTAGACAAATAGATAAATATACATATAGATAGATAAACATATTGACAGATACACTGATACACTAATAGATTGATTAACAAATAGATAAATAGATAGATCGAAAGATAGACAATTAGGTAGGTAGATAGATTGAAGGACAAATAGACATATAGATAGATAGATAGGTAGGTAGATAGATAGATAGATAAAGAGAGATCGATAGATAGAAATATAAATAGAAATATAGATAGACAAAAGGATAGATAGATAAATAGATAGATATATAGACAAATTAATAGATAGAGAGATAAACAGATATATAAATAAATAGATAGGGAGATAAAGAGAAAGTGAGATAGATAGATAGACAAATAGATAGATTAATGGATAGATAGATAAATAGATATATAGTTACACACAAATATAAATAAATAATTAGATAGATAGATATATATATATATATATATATATATATAGAAAAATATACAGATAGACCAATACAAATAAAGATAGATTGAAATATACATAATTGGCAGATCAACAAATAGATAGATAGACAGTTAGATAGATATTCAGATATATAGATAGATAGATATATAGATATATAAATATATAAACAAATAACATATTTGATATACATATATATATATAACTAAATATAAATGCATTTAACAATATGTATATCAACATATTACTTTATATAAATGATATTATATACATCAAAATCCTATACATAGCCATATGTCTAAATATATATAATTACATGAAAAACTATATATAACTACATCTACAACATTTATAACTACATGCTACATAAAACTTAATATCCATTCATATCATTCATCTCATTCATACATGTTTTTTTGGACATTGAATAAATCTTTATCATTTTCCCATATATTTTAGGAACTTAAATTTAAAATTTTCAACCTTAAATGTATTTTTATTGTATTTTTATATGTTTTTATAAATCATTATGATTTAATATGTTTAGGGTTTGTATTTTTGTTTCACTAAATATCATTTAACTAAAATTGATTTATAAATAAATGTTCATTTGTTAAAATTCATGCTGTGAATTTCAAAACAAAAAATAATATATTTGAGTAATAAATATTATAAAAAATTTCTAAAATATATATGTGACGTAGTTTCAATTTACAAAGATAAAATTTTAAAAATAAAATTTTTTTACAAAATAAAATTTATCATAGACATTAATATTTTAATAAACATATTATATAGAAAAAGAAAATGTTATTATCTATTTATGAATTATATTTTCATTATTAACATAATTGTAACGATAAAATAATTTACTAATATGTCACCTTCATTTATTTATATGAGTATAATGACAATTATTTTAATATAAATATAAAAAAAATAACAATTTGAATAAAATAGAAGCTCATATATTTAATTGGTAATTTTATTTTACGCATTAATATATATCACACACACACACACACACACCCGCTTACACACGCACACACAAATATTTGTTTTAAATATAAAGAATTTACAATATTTTATAAATTGTGTACAATATATAATATTTTATTTTAATTAAATTTTCAAAATCAAAAAATATTAAATACATTTAAACACACACGCACACACATATATATATATTAGTTTCATGTGTAACTTTAAAAATATATTTTGTATATAGGTATATGTGTGTTTTGTGTGGGTGTACAGTAGTATATGCATACGTACAAGTATATAGACACTACTTTGAAAATGTAGATACATGTGTAAATATATACAAAATTACAAAAATGTGTATGCTGATATATAATGTATAGTAACGTATATGTAGGTATAAATGTGTGTGTATGTAGTGCAGTGTATATGCACATATATATTTATGCATTTATATGTAAATATCAACATTAATTTTGAGAAGAAAAATACTCGAGCATATAAATATTAACATGTTCCACAAATTTGTGAGAGTAGGAGCAAAAAGTGACATTATTGCAAGATACTACTAATCTCTCATTTATAACACTTTACCTCGAAATTTGGTCAAAGTTCTACATGCAATGATAAGGTTCATTCAATACTACATACCATGAAGTTACATTTTCATTCAATACTATAATTTGTTAAAAGAAAATAATCTATCTAATATCTTCTAAAACAACTCTTTTATCTTCTTTTTCTAGTCTTGATAAGCTATTTTTAATTTTGATTATATGTACATTTCTTATCTCATATATTTAGTTCAAACTATTGTAATTGTAAAATCTATTAAATCAATCTAGGCCTAATATCTTTCTTTTCTATGAGCTATTTGATTATAGAATATTTAGTATATACTCTGACTTTGGTTCTCACTAGATATGATATTAACTTGCCAAAAGAAAAGATTGTTGATACTAGTAATTTTTCTATAGTTGTCTAATTCATCTGGGCATTTGAGAATGTGCTGTTATCATAGTATATGATAACTATTTATAAATATTTGTATAATTATATAAAACTTTTCATAATTATATTTAACTATATTTGTAACAATGTAAACTATTTTTATAACTATATTCATAACTATATATATCTTTTTTTTAATTATATACTATTTTATAACTATATGTGTAATTCTATATAACTATATTTTTAACAAAATATATCTTGTGTATAATAATATATAACTATATATATTTATACTTTACTATATGTATAACTATAAAAATGTAATATATAACAATAACTTTAACTACATACATATTTATAACTATATGTGTATAACTATATATAAATATTTATATAACTATGTAGTACTCTATATAATTAAATATAAGTATATTTGAATCTATGTATACATAGATGTATTCTTATAATTAAATCTATATATTTATTTATAACATGTATATATTTATGTATAACTACTTATAACTACTTGTATGAATATATCTATATATAATTATATGTTTAACTATATATAACTCTATTTTTAATTATATATAGTACAGGTATAAGAACATATAGAGGTTAACCTCCCTCTCTGGTGACCATCTCTTGAGGTTAATTGATTTTATTTTTTTCTCTCAATAGATCTCTTTACTGCCATAAGACAAAGGGATTAAGATTTAGTGGAAGAAATGGGGTTGATGTTCACAAAGCTGTTCAACTGCAGGCTATTTTCCAACAAGGAGATGAGGATTTTGATGCTAGGTCTTGATGCTGGTAGTAAGACAACCATTCTGTATAAGTTGAAGCTCGGTGAAATTGTGACCACAATTCCTACTATTATCTTTAATGTAGAGACTGTTGAATACAAAAACATTAATTTCACTATGTGGGATGTTGGGGGTCAAGACAGGATATACCCTTTCCCAAAGGAATTACATTCCAAAATACCTAATGTCTCATATTTGTGTGGACAGCAATGACAGAGATCAAGTTGTTGATGCCAGAGATGAGTTGCATAGGATGCTAAATGAAGAAAAGCTTTGAGATGTAGTTTTGATGGTGTTTCCCAATAAGCAAGATCTTCCCAATGCAATAAAAGCAGATGAAATTACTGACAAGGCTAGTACTTCACTCTCTTCTCCAACACCATTGGTACATTCAGTGTACCTGTGCTACCTTTGGTGAGGGCCTCTACGAGGGTCTTGACTGGCTTTCCAATTACATTGACAGCAAGTCATAAACAAATTTAGTAGGATCAGCCAAACTTTGTTGACATATCTGGATGTGGATCTAATCTTTGCGTATTTTGCTTGAGTTTTGTTAAGTTATGTGGAAGTCATCATCTATTTCTAGGGGGTTTCAAATTGTATTTATATTTATATATTGCATGCCTAAAATACAAGACCGTATATACTTTGTTCTGATCTGTTGTAAGCTGAACATTTTTTTCGGTTTTGTATCTTTTTGCCATTGGATCCCAAAGGTATAAGAACATATAACTATAAATAATTGTCTTTGACTATATGCAAAACTATAAAATATTATACATAACTATATTTAAAAATATAATTAACAACATATATTTAATATACATTTTTATATATGAGAATATAAAAATGTATTTTATCATGTATATACCTATAGATAACTATATATATACATATATAAAATTATATAAAAATATATATATACCAACATGTATAAATATATGTATAACTATATGTGTAACTAAATGTATATCCACATGTTACTATATTTATATAACTATTTGTATAACTATATATAAATATTTGTATAACTATATATAAATATTTGTATAACTATATAATAGTCTATTTAATTAAATATAACTATATTGTAACTATGTATACATATATGTAAATCTATATATTTATTTATAACTTTATATATCTATGTATAACTATTTGTATGAATATTCTTATATATAACTATATGTTTAACTATATAAATATATTTATAGCTATATATACTATATGTATAATAAAATATAACTATAAATAATTGTAACTTATTATATGTATAACTTTAAAAAGCTTTATGCATAACTATATTTAAATATATAATTTACAACTTATATTTAATATACATTTGATTATATTAGTATATAAAAATGTATTTTTCTTTATCTATACCTATACATAACTATATGTATAAATATATAAAATTATATGAATAAATATATATACCTACATGTATAAATATAAGTATAACAATATGTGTAACTATATGTATAACCACATGTAACTATATTTATAATTACATGTTTAACAGCATATAACAATATGTTTAATTATATGTGTATAACTATATATAAATATTTGTAAAACTAAATAAAACATTATATAATAAAATATAACTATATTTTTAACAATACATACATATATGTAAATCTATATATTTGTTTATAACATTGTATATATTTATGTATAAGTCAATATAACTACTCGTATGAATACACACACACACACACACACACACACACACACACACACACACACATATATATATATATATATATATATGTATGTATGTATGTATGTATGTATGTATGTATATATAACTAAATGTTTAACGATATATAATTTTTTATAACTCTATATATTATACGTAAAATTACATATAACTATAAAAAATTATATCTTACTATATGTATAACTATAAAAAATTATACATAACTATATTTAAAAATATAATTAACAACATATATTTAATATACATTTTTATATATTAGTATAACAAATGTATTTTAGTATATCCATACCTATACATAACTATATGTATAAATATATGAAATTATATGAAAAAATATATATACACACATGTATAAATATAAGTTTACCTATATGTATAACTATATGTATAACCACATGTAACTATATTTATAATTATATGTATAAAAACATACAACATAATGTTTAACTATATGTGTATAACTATATATAAATATCTGTATAACTATAAAAAACTCTATATAAATAAATATAGCTTTATTTTTAATTATGTATAGATATATGTAAATATATATAATTATTTATAACTTTGCATACATTTATGTATATCTACTTATAATTACTTGTATGGATATATCTATATATAACTATATGTTTAACTATAATTAACTAGTTATAACTACATTTACTATATGTATCCTAACATATAATTATATATGGGATAATACTAATTATTTGCACTAACTTGAAATTAAATGACAAAAGTTATAATATCAACAATATGTAAACACATAGCATGAGAGTGTCCGTTGGTCAGGCTCATATATGGTATAATACAAATAAGGGTCATACTCTTACCTAATCCACGCCCTTAGGCCTCAGGCTTATATATGAACTTATGTATGACAAAAGATGTAATATTTGATAAGTTTTTACCTAAGAAATTTTATCTTATGTAATTCCAATGCATGGGTCCCATATTTGCCAATTTCAACTTTATCAAAATGAGGCCTGACATATATTATCTATATTATTCCTAAAATATTTTATTTTTACCCTCTCTTTCTCTTTGAACATATAATTGCTAGACATCTTTTAGATTTTTGTTAAGCTATGTGACATTTAACTTTAATTTGTGTGTGTTCATTTCTATAATAACTATTTTTATTAATCTGGGAATATGTTTGTGTGTCCCTGAATTTTTTGGGTTGAGTTTTAGCCTATTATATGTATGTAAAAGCCTTGGATGGTTATCTATGGTGCTGTGAACAACACCTAACCTTCTAAAGCTATGAGATGAGCCAAATAATTAATTCTATGCAAACACAGGTTTGTTCTTTACATTCTTATTTTGTGCAGATATGTGTCGTTGTAGTTCAGATCTACAACTTCTTGTTTTCGATTATTTGTTTGTAAATGTAGTATGTTATGCTCCATGTGCAGGTGTTACAATGTTCTCTATCTGTGTGGAGTACCAGAAGAAAAAGAACGAAAAATGATGACTATGCTTGAGAGACCTATATGCGTGATTTTTAAGTCCAATATTATTTTCTTCGGTTATTTTGATGGTATGTGTATTTGCATTAAAGTACAAGTGTGTGTGTGTCATCTAACGCTATGTGATTATATATACATACATATAATACTATAGTATATACATACATATATACTTGGTATAAATGTAAATATATACTAAGTATACATCTACGTATATACTGAGTATATAAATACGTACATACTAAGTATATAGTTATATTCTCAGTATATACGTACTTTTATATTGTAGTATATACATACGTATATATCAATATATACACAAGTAGGTGCATATATTTATTTTTAGACATGTATATATTATCAGACGTACACACCTATTTACACACAGACATACTTTTGAATATATAATTGTACGGGCTGGTTTGAACATCATCGTGCATTGCTCACTGATGTATGAAATAAAAGTAATGGATATTAGACTTTTCCTATAGCTTTGGAAAGATATTTCTGGTCTAGGCTAGACAAGCAAATAGAGGTTGGTTTTAAAATCTTAGTAATTGTATTGATATGTAATTATCACATGGTACAAAGTGAACGTATGAATAAATAAGTTTGTTTGCTCTAGATTATGTAATGATTGTTTCTAATTGTACTAGGTCTTAGAATGATGATGACGATGATGCTCGTGTAGTGTCGTGTAATTCTAGTCGAGGAGGAATATTAGGTCCTATTTTGGGAGAAGCAGCTCGCCTCCTCGTCAAAAACTTAATCTCAAATTCATTAGTCGAGCATCATCGCCCACCATACTTTTATTATCATCAGTAGTAGCGGCGGTAGTTGTGGTAGTAGTGGAAGCAATGGCTATGGTGGTAATGGCAGCAGCGATGGCAGTAGCGCAGCAGCGGTAGCAGGGGCAGCAGCACAGCGGCCGCAGCAGGGGCAGCGGTGGCAGCAGCCGTAACAGCAGCAATGGCAGTAGCGGCGACGGTGGCAACAGTGGCAGTAGCGGCAGCAGTGACAACGGCAAAAATTATCCTATAAAGGAATTTTTCCATCGCTAAATTTATTTTGCTAGGAATTATTTTCGTTGCTAATATTTAGCATTGAGCACTTTAGCTTGGGAAAGCTTCCGTCTTTAAATCCGTTTAACGACAAAAAAATCTCAATTAGCTTGCTAATTTAGCTAGGAAAATAATTTTTTTAATTAGGGATTTTTCCGTCGCCAAATTTTTAGCTAGGGACAATTTCACTCACTAAATTTTAGCAATGAGCACTTTAGATAAGGAACCAATCCATCATTTATCCATCGTTAATCCATTGCTATATCCCATTTACTGACGTAAATGCGCATTTAGCTAGGGAATTGTCCCTATATGAGATTTTTCTTGTAGTATATAGACTGATATATAGATAGATAGAAAAATAAATAAAAAATATAATAGATACAAAGATAGATAGATTTAGATAAAGATAGACAGATAGATAAATAGACATATTGGCATATTGACAAATAAATAGATAGATAAATACACAGATATGGATATAGACTGATAAATATATAGAGAGATAAATAGATAAATAGATAGACCGAAGAAGATTAGATAGGTAGATTGAGAGATTGACATATTGATAGATTGACACATTTATAGATTGATATATAGACATGTAGACAAATAAAAAGATAGATAGATAGACAGATTGATTGATTGATTGATTGATCAACATATAGATAGAAAGATAAAAAGATGGATAGATAACTTGATAGATAGATAGAAACATAAACACATAGGAAAATAAAAAGATAGATAAATATATAAATAGATCGATAGAAACATAGATAGTTAGATAGATAGACATAAAGACAAATAGAAAGATCGATAGATAGATAGATTGATTGATTGATAGAGTGATAGATAAACAGATAGACTAATAGAATGATAGACAAAAACATAGATAGACAGATAAACAGATAGATCGATAGATAGAAATATAAATAGATAGATAGCTAAACAAATAGATAGATAGAAATATTTATATATTTACATATTATTAGAATGAAAGATAGATTTGTAGATAGATAGACAGATAAATAGATAAAAAGATAGAAAGCTAGATAGAGAGATAAAAATTTAGATTGGGAGAAAGATACTTAGATGCATACATAGTTCTGAAAAATAGATAGACACATATATATGTAGATATATAGAAAAATTGACAGATAAATAGATAAACAGATTGATAGATTGATAGATTGATCGATTCATATATTTATAGATAGATAGATAGATAGATTTACAGATATATAGATTTAAAGATAGATAAATAGATAGATTTATAGATATATAGATTTAAAGATAGATAGATTTACAGATAGATAGATAGACAAATATACAGATTGGCTAATAACTAATTGGCAGATAAATAGATAGATAGAAAGATTAAAATACAAATAGATAGGAAGATTGACACATCGATAGATAAATAAATAGACAAATATATAAATAAATAACTAGATAGATAGATAAATAGATAGACACATAAACCAATAGATAGATATATAGATAGATATATAGATAGATAGATAAACACATAGACAAATAGACAAATATATATGTATTGGTAGTAAGATAGTTAGATAGATAGTTTAAAATGTTATAGAAATAGATAGGAAGATAGACAGAGAGATAGAAAGAAAGATAGAAAGATAGACTAATAGACATATAGGCATATAGATAGTTAGATAGATAGATAAATTGAAAGTTAGATAGATAGTAATATAGAAACATAGATAGAAAGATAGATAGATGAAGCAATAGATAATAAATAGACATATAGACAGAAATATAAATAGACATACTGATAGTTTTATAGATTGATACGTTGACAGATTGATAGATAAACAATTAGATAGATTGACAAATAGACAAATAGATATACATGCCAAAAAGTAGATAGAAAAATGAATAAATAGAGAGACTAATAGACAGATTGACATATTGATAGATTGACTAATAGACGGATAGATAAATAGATAGATACATAGGTATAAATGAAGTCAAGTAGAAATATAGAATGATATACACACAGACAAATAAATAGATGGATAGATAAGAAGAACATAGATATATAGATATATAGATGTATAGAAAGAAAATAGATAGATAGATGCACAAATAGTAAACACATATATAAATTGACAGATAGCAAAATAGATAGGTAGATAGGTATATAGAATGATAGATAAATAGATAAAAAAGATAGATAGATAGATAGATAAACAAATAGACAGATAAATAGATAGATAGATAGACAGATAGATAGACAAATAGATAGATAGATAGATATACAAATAAACACATAGATAGATAGACAAATAGATATGTAGATAGTCAGACAAATAGATTGTAAGATAGAAAGATAGATAGAAATAAAGAGAGATATATAGATAGATAGATAGTTAGACAAATAGACAAATAGAAAGTTAGACACACATATTTATATATATATATATAGACTCTTAGATATAAAGTTAGATAGATTGATAGATAAACAAATAGAAAGATAGTTTGACAGACATATAGATAGATAGATAGAAATATAGATAGATAGATAGATAGACAATTAGATAGATAAATAGATAGACAAATAAATAGAATGTCGGCTAATAGATAAATAGAAATATTGACACATAGACAGATTGAAAGATTGATAGATATAAGATACATAGATAGACACATAGACAAATAGACACATAGATATATAGACAAATAGATAGATAGATAGATTGACAGATTGATATATTCTTAGATAAATACATAGACAAAGAGATAGATAGCTAAATATATACACGAATAAATAGATATACATATAAAGAGATAGTAAGATTGATAGATTAACATATTAAAAGATTGACAAATAGATAGGTAGATACATAGATAGATAGATAGACAGATAGATAGATATATAGTTGTTAGATAGGCAGATAAAAAGATCTATAGATATAAATATAGTTAGAAAGATAAATATACACATAATTAGATATACACATAGACACAGATATAAGTAGATATGTATACAAATAGATAGATAAAAAGATAGACAGATTGATTGATTGAATTATTTATAGATTGGTAGATAGATAGATTCATAGATAGATAGATAAACAGATAGACACACTGGCAAATTAATAGATAGACCAAAAGATAGATAGATAAATAGATATATTGATAGATAGATAGATTGATTAATAAATGGGTATATAGACAAAATGATAAATAAACAAATTGATAGTTAGATCAAAGTAAACAAAAAAGATAGACAAATAAATTGATAGATAGATAGACAAATCGATAAATAGATGATAGATAGACAGATAAAATCATGGATAGATAGATAGATAAATATGTGTTATATATATACAAATAGATAGATTGATTTAAAGATAGATTGATAATTAGATAGATAGATGGATAGATAGAAAAATAGATAGATAGATATATAGATAGATAAAGAGACATATAGACAAATTCACAAATAGATAGATAGATATAAGATAGATAACAAGATAGATAGACTGATATTTTGATAGCTAGATTTACATATAGATAGATAGACAAATAGATATTTAGATAGATAGGCAGATAGAAGATAAACAAATAGATAGATAAATAGATAAACAAATATATAATTGACATATAGATATATAGATAGACATAAAGATTTATATAAAAATATTTAGATAAATATATAGATAGATAGAAAGTTAGGCATAATGATAGATAAATAGATAGACAAACATAAAGATAGATAGATAGATAAATAAATAAGCAGATAGATAGATAGACAAACAGATAGATAGATAGATAGATAGAGTGGAAGATAGATAGATAGACAGATAGATAAACAGATATATCGATGGATAGATAGATATATAGATAGATAGATATATAGATAGATAAATAGACAAATATATAGATAGATAGACAATTAGATAGATAGATAGACATATAGATAGAAAGATACCTAGATAGATAGATTGATAGATATATAGATAGCCAGATAGATAGAAAAACATTTAGATAGATAGACAAATAGACATTTAGACCTTTAATAGATAGATAGTTAAATAGATAAATATAAAATAGACAGACAGACAGATAGATAGATAGATAGACAGATAGAGATACATAGATAGAATACAGAAAGATTGATTGATACATAGATTGATAGTTAGATAGATAGAAAGATATGGAGATAGATAGATATGCATATAGATATATAGAAAGAATGATAGAGAGACATATAGGCAAATAGACACATAGATAGATACACAGTTAGAGAGATAGATAGATATAGAAATTGAAAGATAGACAGAAAGAGAGATAAGTATATAGATCAATAGAAATATATAAAGATAGGTAGATAATTAGATAGATAGATAAAAATATAGATAGATAGACCTGGAGAATGATAGATTGATATATAGATATATAGATGTATATATATATATATAGATAAATTTATAATTAAGATTTATAGATAGTTAAGTATATATAAGATACATAGATAGATAGATAGTTAGAAAGATATAGATAGATATATAGATAGATATAGATAGATAGATACATAAAAAGAAAAATAGATAGATAAATTAATAAAATGATTGATAGATAGACCTATATATAGGTAGACATATAGGAAAGATAGATAGATAGAGAGACAAACAGACAGATAAATAGATAGATAGTTAGATAGACAGATATATAGATAGATAGATATGTAAATAAAAAGAAAGATCGATAGATATATTGATGGATTGAATGATTGATATATAGATAAAAAGATAGAGAGAGAAAGAGATAGATAGTTAGATATATAGACTAATAGATAAATAGATAAATAGATAGTTAGATCATCATATAATCAGATAGTTAGATAGATTAATAGATAGATAGATAGATAGATAGAAAAAAAGAAAAAAGAAAGATAGATAGATAGAATGATTGATTGATAGAAAAATAGACACATTGAAAAATAGATATATAGTTAGATAGATAGATAGATTGATTGATTTGTAGATAGATAGACATGTTTATAGATAGACAGATAGATAGATAGATAAAAAATTAGATAGATAGACATATTGACAGATAGACACATAAAGAGATAGACAGATAGATAGATAGATAAATAGATATACTTATAGGCAAATAAGTTTATAGACAGATAGATAGATAAGGTGATGCATATATAAACAAATAGACATATATAGTTGGACAAATAGACACATTGGCAAATTTACAAATAGATACATAGATAGATATACAAATAGATAGATAGAAATATTTATAGATAAATAGATTAACAGATAGATAGATAATCAGAAAGACACATTTATAGATACACATTATGACAGATAAATAGCTGATAGATAGATAGATAGACAAATAGATAGATTGATATATAGACAGATAGAAAATTACACAGATTGACACATAGTCAGATAGACAAATAGATAGATTGATAGATAGACATACCAACATATAAAAATAAAGACATAAATATTGATAGATTTATAGATAGGTAGATATAAAGATATGTATATAGAAACATAGAAAGAATAACAGATAGAAAGATAGAAACACTACAAGAAAAATCATAGATAGCTAGGGAAAATCCCCTAGAAAATTTTTTTTTTCGTTGCTAAATTGTGTATAACGACGGGATAATGACGGATCATTTCCCGAGCTATTGTGCTTGTCACTAAAAATTTACAAGGAAAATATTCCCTAGCTAAATTAGCATGAAAAAAATCACTAGCTAATATAGCTAGGGAAAATTCCTTAGCTAAATTAGCGAGGAAAAAATCCCTAGCTATTTTCATTCCAAAATTATATCTTATTTTAAATTTTTTACATAAAATTTAATTACATATTTTTAAATTTTTATATTAGATTTAATAATAACATAAATTATAAACCATTATTTATAATTTAAAAAAAAATAAAATCAATTAATAAAATAAGTTGTTAAAATATGTTAAACAGTTAAAATAGAAACATAAAAAAACTTGATTACATCTTATTATGCATCAATATATCTAATGATAGTGCATAAAGTATAATCTATCTATGAAATTGATGTCATTTTCTTTCTCCTAGCTCCTTAAGAACTACATACTGCTCTAGCACCTGAACATGTCCCTCCATGGCCAACATCTTCTAGTTATTTTTCTCTGATACTCCATGCAGATAGATAACATTGTTATACTTGCATATGGAGCATAACATACTACATTTACAAACTAATAAAGAATAAAAAACTATGCCACTGATAAACAGATAGACTAACGCTTGCAACACCAACTGCCATTTGCTAGAAATTTCACATAACAAGATAATCATGAGCTTATTTTTATATTATCATATCAAGATTTTTCAAAGATTTCTAGTAAACTGCTCATCAACATAATCTTCTATTTTGCCTAGTTTCACGCATTAGTCCATGGTTAATTATAAAAAAGTTAGAAAGTACCAAACAAAATAGAAATGGAAGTTGAAATGACAATAGGTTGCATGGTATTGAATTTTTGCACACCTGTAGGTTAATATAGGAATCCAACGAAGCAAAGAAACTTGAAAGAAAACAAAAAAAAATGAGAAAAAAATGCAATGCACATGAAAATAACACATGGTAGCTCGCCTATGTATTCCATTCCCCACTTGAGTTTTACAATAACCGTCTTTACAGCCAAGTTGTTAAGAAAAGGCTTTGGGATTAATGGGTATGGACTATAATATTCAGCAATAAAAAAACTAATGAACGATGCTATCATTACTAAAAATTACGATAATACCTACCAAAATACTGACAAAAAAATTCGATCGCTAATTGCTATCCAAAATACGACCAGTTAGCGACCAAAAAAGAGAAACGAAAAAAAAAATTTTACCAACCAAAGACCGACCATAATTGCCAATCAAATATTTTTGGTCGGTAATCAGTTTGTAGAGTGGTTATCAAGTATATTACCGATCATTTAACAACCTAGCATTATACTTGGTCGGTATAGTATTTTTTTAAATTATTTATAGCTTCATACATACCGACCATTTACTGACCAAATATATAGGTCAGTAATTACTGACCAATTCACAATTAATTAACAGTTTTGAAAAGGCACATTGGAGAAAAATCTTCCGATGAAATTCCCGAACAACTATTGACCATATATTACCGACCAAATATATTTGGTCGACCAAAAATATATAACCATAAAAAATGGTCGGTATAGTGGTTATCCAATATATTTTTAAGGTTATAATTTTCGACCAAACTACTGACCAAATATTTAGGTCTGTAATTACTGACCATTTCACCACCGAATACCGACCATAACTTCCGTCCAAAATGTTTCTGTCGGAAATTGTCAGTAAATTAGGATGGAAATAACAAATAGAAATTACCGACTAAGTACTGACCATTTAACAAACAAAAGTGTATTGCCATTAAAATTGGTCGGTAAATTGGACTTCCAAATACTTATAGATTTTTCTCATCGACAGTTTGCCGACCATAATTTTGGGCGGTAATCCATTGTGTTAAATTTTTGATTTAAAAATCATATGCTAAGTCATTATAACCTAAAATCATCAAAACACAAATGTTATTCCAAAACAGAGCCGATTGTAAGCACGAAATCAGAAAAATTTTATATTTTTTCTGAATTCAAGTAAGTTTTACATTGTTCTTCTCCTTCAAATATCTAATACACATCCCCGTCTCTTTGAATTAAATATTGATATTTGGAAATTCATTATTTCAGTATATTAAGGTATTAGGTTGTTTTTTCTACTCCTAATTTCTTAAAATTTTGCTTCAAATTAATTTAATCTAATATGATTTTGACTTGACACAAATATTTAAACTATAATTTTTCATTTTTTAAAATTTATTCATCTACTGTTTATATTTTTAAGGTTTTAGTGATTTTGATTTCAATTACATGAGATTTGCATTCGAATAATCTTAATATTAATGGGTTGTATTTATATAATCATATGAAATTATGTTTAAATGTCTATTCTTTAATATATATAATGATTTATGTTAATTAAAACTTTTATTTAATGTTAATCTTAAACCTCTATAATAGTATATATAATTTTTATACATTTATATAATGGAATGATATTATGCATAAATGACTATACTTTAATATATATAATTGTATTACATTTTAAAAACACATTGATATATTTATATAAACATATAAAGTTATATATAAATATTTATACATATGTATTAATATTTATAAATATCTATACAAAATTTATATTAAACTATCCATTTATATATTTTCTTATACAATAATTATGTAATATTAAATGAATATACAATTTTGGAAATAGTTATATTACATATTATTTTTTATATAAATATAGAATATTTATAATGTTTATATAAATGTGATATATATACTATATATTATTTATAAAAGTGTTATATATTAATATAATAATATTTAAGTAACATTTATAAAAATATTTTATTTACAAATATTATATAGATTCATGTATTCAATTATATAATCATATACCATTTTATATAAAAGTATTTTAAACTATATTTATAATAAATTAAACTACTTTTATAACTATATTTATAACTTAAATAACTAATTTGTAATTATATAATAATGTATAACTATATGTAAAATTCTATATAACTATATTTCAAAAAAATATATACTATATGTATACTAATATATAACTATATAATTATATTTTACTAAATATATACCTATATAAATGTTAAATATAATTATATCTTTAACTACATACATATTTATAACTATATGTGTATACCTATATATAAATATTTGTATAAATATGTGACACTATATAATTAAATATAATTATATTTGTAACTCTATATACATATATGTATTCATATAATTGAATTAAAATATTTGTTAATATCTTTGTATTATTTATGTAAAACTACTTATCACTACTTGTATAAATATATCTATATATAACTATTTGTTTAATTATATATAACTATTTATAATTATATATATTATATGTAAAATAATATATAACTATAAATAATTATATCTTACTATGTGTATAACTTTAAAATTTTTATTCATAATTATATTTAAATATTAAATTTACAGCTTATATATAATATATATTTGTATATAGTAGTATATAAAAAAGTAATTTACTATATCTATACCTATACATAACTATATGTATAAAAAATTAAATTTAAAAATATAAAAACCTACATGTATTAATATACATTTAACTATATGTGTAACTATATGTATAATAACATGTAACAATATTTATAATTACATGTATAACAACATACAATATTATGTTAAATTAAATGAGTATAACTAAATATAAATATTTGTATAACTAAATAAATGTCTATATAATTATATATAACTATATTTGTAACTATATATACATTTATGTATTAATATAATTAAAACAAAATTTTTTTTATAACATTGTTTATATTTATGTATAACTACTTATTACTACTTGTATGAATATATTATATATAGCTATATGTTTAATTATATATAACTATTTATAACTATATATATTATATGTAAAATAATATATAACTACAAATAATTGTATCTTACTATGTGTGTGACATTAAAAGTTTATGAATATTTGTATTTAAATATTAAATTTATAGCTTATATTTAATATATATTTGTAAATAGTAGTATATAAAAAAGTATTGTAGTATATCTATACCTATAAATTACTATATGTATAAATATATAAAATTAAATTAACAAATATATAAACATACATGTATAAATATATGTTTAATTATATGTGTACCTAAATGTTTAACCACATGTAACTATATTTATAATTACATATATAACATCATACAACATTATTTTAAACTATATATGTATAACTATATATAAATATTTGTATTACAAAAAAAAATATCTATATTATTATATATAACTATATGTGTAAATATATATACATTTATGTATTAAAATAAAATTAAAGCAAAAAATTTTTTTATAACATTGTTTATATTATATGTATAACTGCTTATAACTACTTGTATAAATAAATCTATATATAACTATTTGTTTTAATTATATATAACTATTTATAACTTTATATATTATATGTAAAATAATATATAACTATAAATAATTGTATCTTATCATGTGTATAACTTTAAAAGTTTGAAGCATAATTATATTTAAATAATAAATTTATAGCTTATATTTAATATATTTTTGTATATAATAGTAAATAAAAAAGTAATTTACTATATCTATACCTACACATTACTATATGTATAAATATATAAGAATAATTAACAAATATATAAACCTACATGTATAAATATATGTTTAACTATATGTGTATCTAAATGTAAAACCACATATAACTATATTTATAATTACAACATTCAGCATTATTTTAAACTATATGTGTATAATTATATATAAATATTTGTATAAATAAATAAATGTTTATATAATTATATATAACAATATTTGTAACAATATATACATTTATGTATTAATATAATTAAAGCAAAAAAAAAATTTATAACGTTGTTTATATTTATTTATAACTACTTATAACTACTACTTGTATGAATATATCTATATTTAACTATATGTTTAATTATACATAACTATTTATAACTATATATATTATATGTAGAATAATATATAACTATAAAAATTGTATCTTACTAAGCGTATAACTTTAAAAGTTTTATGCATAATTATATTTAATTATTTTATTTGCAGCTTATATTAAATATATATTTGTAAATAGTAGTATATAAAAAAGTATTTTAGTATATCTATACCTATACATTACTATATGTATAAATATATAAAATTAAATTAACAAATAAATAAACATACATGTATATATATATGTTTAACTATATGTGTAACTAAATGAATAACCACATGTACTTATATTTCACTACAAGAAAAATCTCATATAGCTAGAGGACAATTGCATAGCTAAATGTGCATTTTCCATCGCTAAAAGGGATATAGCAACGGATTAACAATGAATCATTTTTCTATTTAAAGTGATGGTTACTAAAAATTGGCACGGGAAAGTGTCCCTAGCTAAATATTTAGTGATGGGCAAATTAGTAGCTAAAATAAATATTTTACCTAGCTAAATTAGCTAGCTAAATGAGATTTTTCGTCGCTAAACAAAAATAATGACAGAAGATTTCCCAAGCTAAAGTGCTGGTCACTAAATTTTAGTGACGGAAATAGTCCATAGCTAAATAAATTTAGCGATGGAAAATCCATTGCTAAAATAAAGATTTCCCTTGCTAGATTAGTTAGGGAATTTTTCATAGCTATTTTAGCAAAATATTTTTCCCTTACTAATTTACCAAGGGATTTTTCCCTAGCTATTTTAATTTCAAAACTTTTTTGAGAATTTAATTTATTTTAAAATTTTTTAATTATATAATTTAATAATTTTATATCAACTTGAATGTAAAAAGAAACTATAAATAATTTATAAAAAACAAAAAATAAAATCATTTAATAACTTATTCTAATTCAATATTTTATATAATTGAAACTAAAAATAACAAAATTTTATTACATCTTATTCATCAATGTTTATACCGACAATGCATAAAGTATAATAAATCCATTCATTGACGTTGCTTTCTCTCCATCTGCTCCTCCGATCACCATTTTTCTAGTGCGACAAAGCTGATGAGTCACGGCACGTAATGTCTTATGTAAAAACCCATCACTTATACAAGCTTTGTATGAGAAACAATGCGGTATCATATCAGTAAGAAAATTAAACCACTTAGTCAAATTAAAATAAAAAAAATGATATGTTTTGATAAATATATAATTCTATAGTATATATGTAAATATATACTAGCATTTCACTCATACATATTTACTGCAGTATATGTACATAAAAACTGTAGTATTATGTGTACATATATACTGAGTACAAATATACTCAGTATATATGTACATAAAATACTGTAGTATTATATGTACATAAATACAGACTTTATTCGTACGTATATACCGCATTTATTACTGTTGTAGCTGTTTCTGCTACCATTGCCACTCTTACTGCCATTGCCACTCATGCTGCCATTGCCACTCCTGCCACTACTGCTGTCACTGCCAATGCAACTACTACTACTACCGCTACCACGGCTGCCTCTACTCCCACCATTGCCTCTGCTGCCGCCACTGCTACAGATGCCGCCGATGCCACCATCATTGCTACTGCCACCGCCCTATCTGATTCAGTAGCTGTCACCGCTGCACCCGTAGAAGGTGTTGCGGCTGCTACAGCCACTGCTACCGCCACTGTTACTGCTGCCACTACCACCATTGCCACCTCTGCCACTACTACCACCACTGTCGCCGTTACTGCTACCTCCGCTACTGCCACTCCCACCGATGTCGTTGCCACTGCTACCATTACTATCGCTGCTACTACTGCCACCGATGCTGCCACCACCGCTGCCACAGTAGTCACAACCACAATCACTACAACCACTACTACTACCACCGATTTCATCACCGCTACCGCCGTTGCTACCACTGTTGCTGCCTCAACCACCGTAGCCACCACTGTCACTGCCATAGCCGCTGCTGCCGCCATTGTCACCACCACTGCCACTGTCACTGCCATCATTACCACTGCTGTCACCACTGCCGCTGCTACTACTACTAATAATAGGCTTTTACAAACCTATGATAGGCTAAAACTCTACCAAAAAAATTTAGAGATACACAATCATATTCACAAATATATAAAAACAAATATTATAGACCTGAACAGACACAAATTAAAGTTGATTGTTATACAGCTTCAACAAAATTTTAATTAAATAATTTAATATTTTAATATTAAATTGAATAAAAACAGAAACTATAAATGAAAATTTTAAATTAAACAAACAAAAATTCATTTAATAACTTATTTGTATACAGTATTTTAAATAACTAAAATAAAAAAATTGCAAAATTATATTATATCTTATTAATCAATGTATCTATCGACTATGCATAATGTATAATCTAGCCATGCATTGACATTACTTTCTCTCCCTCTGCTCCTATCATCACCAACTTTCTGTTGCAAAAAAGTTGTATGCCTCATGGTGCTTCATGTCTGTTGAGAAATCCCTTCACTTATACAAGCTTCGTATGGGAAACAATACGGTATCATATCTGTAAGAAATTTAAACTACTCAATCAAATCAAAATAAATTAAAAAAAACTATGATTTGTAAATATATATTACTATAGTAAATATGTACATATATACATGCATTTGACTAGTACATATAATACCTATAGTATATGTACATATAAACTACAGTATTATGCATACATATATACTAGGTACATATCTACTTAGTATATATGTACATAAAAAACTACAGTATTATATGGATGTATATACTAACACTATACATACGTATATACCACATTTGTTGTCATTGCTGCTGCTCCCGCCGTCGCTGCCACTGCTGCCACTGATGCCACTACCACCGGTGATGCTGCGGCCCTGTGACCACCACTGCCGCCACTCCCGCCACCATCGCTACTACTGTTACTGATAATAGGCTTTTACAAACCTATAATAGGCTAAAACTCTTCCCAAAAAATTTGGAGACGCATAAAAATTATCACAAATATATAAAAATAGTTATAATAAACATGAACAAACACAAATTAAGTTGATTGTCATACAATTTCGACAAAATTTTAATTAAATAATATAATATTATTAAATTAAATTGAATAAAAACCAAAACTATAAATGAAAAATTTAAATTAAACAAAAAAAATTCATTTAATATCTTATTCTTATACAATATTTAAAATAACTAAAACAAAAAAAATAACAAAATTTTATTACATCTTATTAATCAATATATCTACTAACAGTACATAAAGTATAATCTATCCATGCATTGACGTTGCTTTCTCTCCCTCGACTCCCTCGGCACCAACTTTTTGGTATGAAAAAGTTCTTCGATTCACGGTGTGTCATGTCTGTTTAAAAATCCCTTCACTTATACAAGCTTCATATGGGAAAAATGTGGTACCATATTTGTAAGAAATTTAAACCACTCAATCAAATCAAATTAAATAAAAAAACTATGTTTTTATAAATATATATTACTATAGTAAATATGTACATATATACTACATTTCACTCATACATATAATACTGTAGTATATGGACATATAAACTACAGTATTATGCGTACATATATACTGAGTACATATATACTCAGTATATATGTAGTTAAAATACTATAGTATTATACATACATATATACTGACTATAAACGTACGTATATACTACATTTGTTGCCGTTGCTGCTACTCCTGGTGTCGCTGCCGATCCTGATGCTACTGCTACTACCTCTGCTATTGCTACTCTTGCCTCTACTACTACCGCTACTGCCACTGCTGCTTGTGCTACCACCATTGCCGATGCTGTAGCCGCTACTACTGCTGCAGCCATTACTGGTGCTGCCGCTACCTCGGCTGCTACTGCCGCTACCATTGATGCAGCTACTGCCTCCACTACCGCCACTGCCATTGATTCCACTGTTGCCTATGCTGTAGTCGTTACCTATACTGTCGCCGCCACCGCCACTACACTACTACCGCTGCCGCCGCCGCCACTGCACTACTACCGCTGCCGCTGCTACCACCATTGCCGATGCTACCGCCGTTGTAGCTACTACCGCCATTATCACTACTACAACTGTTGCTGCCTCTACCGTCACTCCCGCTGCTGCCACTACCACCACTACTGAAAATAGTCTTTTACATACCTATAATTGGATAAAACTCTGACCAAAAAATTCAAAGACACAAGAACATATTCATAGATATATAAAAAAATTCTTATAGACATGAACAAACACAAATTAAAGTTGATTGTCATACAGCTTCAACAAAAATCCAAAAGATGTACATCAATTATGTTTAGAGAGAGTGTGTGTGTGCAAAAATAAAATGTTTTAAGAATAATAAAGATAAGATAAGCTAGGCCTCCTTTTGATAACGCTAAATTCGGTAATATGGGACCCATGCATTAGAATGATCATGGTAATGTCTAAATGCTTTGAATTAGAATTTTTTCTTGTGTCTCACATAATGTGTCTTGCAAAGATTCATAATTAGGTTAATAGGAAAAGCAAAGAACAAAACCAGAATAAAAAAAATTGAAACCTGCAAAAAAATATCATAATTATTTGCTACATATAGACAAAAATAAATAACAATTCAGAAATAATTCTCAAACGAAATCATCCTCATAATTTGTAGGGAATGCTAGCCTCTCTTGTGAGGTTTCATAGCTGGATCTCGAAATACTATCTGTTACGCCAATGCTGCTAACTGTGACTCCATATAGGACATCTACTATTGCATTACATTCTTAATTTCTTTCATCTCATTATTCATTTCTTTAATTTCTTGCATTTCTTCAATCAAATTAGTATACTTCTCATCCATATGTTATTAATATCATATATTTCTTCCTTCAAATGAGATATTTGCGCATCCTACTTTTTCATTTTGGTCTTCATAACTACAATAAATTAATTTGTTTCTAGTGTTTGTTGTTCAACCACCTCATCCACCATTGTTGAGACAGATGAATTAGAATTACAACTACTACACCAAAATGTCATTCCCTTAGAGTTGATTCCGTACACTCGCTACTATTTTTGACCTCCTATGGTCTCCAAATAAATTAGATCATAGTCAATTGGTTGAAGATCCATAGAACCCTCAACTTGTTGATGAGCAGGTGTCACACGTTCCTCCATTAGATCCTGAGATAAAATAGAGAAAAAAACTATTCTAGATATATAAAAAATAAAATAAATATTTTGCATTCTAAACAATTTTCATAATCTACTATAGTTTTATAAAATCTAATTAATATCACAAATTTTTACAGGAATCATCTGAAACTTGTAGTCAACATACTATTTAATTTATGCATCTTTCTGAAAATTTCAAAAAAATTTGGATCTAGACCCAATTATCCAACCTAAAATATGTTTTTATTAAGTCATAACAAAATAAATGATCAAAAAATTTAACAAAATTAATAAAACCATGTAGAGATTTGATTTATTGGACTATTAGGAATACCACAAAATATATAAATGTTTAGAATTTTAAAATTGTATTAAATCTCGATCGTGCTCAATGCTCAACTTTGACCCTCCTGTCTGTCGATAGATTCTTGTACCTAGTCCAGCTACCTCACTTCATTAATTTTTGCTGTTAATATCTGATTTGTTTTCTTCACATATATTCCTCCCAATAATTAAGCCACTCGGGCCAGTCATCCTCGATCATAAAATCAGGTATTTCTTTAATATTCTTTAATTTATGGACAAAATCAGAATACCATTGAGCAACTTTGATCTCCCATAATGACTTTATCTTCCCATCAAATTTGGGTGCCCATGTGCTCTGATTCTATATATAGAAAAATTACAAAAGTATTTATATTAACAACAAGAACATAATTATTTACTACTTGAATAATAACCAACATAATAGTTAAGTAATTAGATAATTATTTTTCAATGCTTTTATTTTGTTATTTTTTCTTGAATATCATTAAAATATGTCTCTTATGTCGATTCAAAAACTTTCTTCCATGAGAATGCTTTAGAATCAACCATTTTCTTGAAAGACATTGTAATTATAGTGGAACACTTGTGAGATGGAATAAATCTATACAAATAAATAAATAACAATGAAAACAAGCAAATCATAACAATAAAAAAAACCACTAATAGTAACGTCAAAATTTTTTTTTCAAGTCATTTTTATATATTTCTTTTAGCTCCCATCGACAATCTCAATTTCCAACTTTGCACTGACTGTAGAGGAAGGTACAACATTTGATGAAGTCGTTGGTTTTGTAAATGGATGAACATTAGTGTAAAATATGGTGTAGAAGATAGAAATGGATCAAAAGTGTTTCAGGAAGCAAATGGGTTGTGGGCTTACATCTCATAAAGGTGATAGTAAAGGTCTCAATGATGGTGATGGTGATAGAAATAAAGATAGTAATTGTGATGTTGAAGTCTAGATATGGTAGCTATGAGATGGTACTGATTCTGCAACATGATGTAACATACTAGATGAATTCAGTTCATTTCTATGTCCACGTCCACCTCCATCATGGCCACGTCCTTTAGGTGCCATCTACTATACAAAATAAAACATAGAATAAATAATAGAGATATGATGAACAAGAACGCATTTTTTTATAAAACACATCGAAAGATTTCAACAAAATATAAATATTCTTTAATAGTTTAATATTATAATAAAATTATAACAATTTAATTATCGGAATCACTGTCATCCCCTAATGGATCTTCTGATATTTTGTCTGATTATGATAGTAGTTCGAACTCATCTTTAGATAGAAATTATTCATCTTCAATTTCTATTAAGCCACCATTTGAATCACAAAAATTTTTTGGATCTTAATCTAAATTCACAGGCTCAATATTATTTATGTCATCTTCCTGGAATGCTGGGGCAATATCTAAGTATGCATTTCTTTTTTGCGATGTTGGTACTTCAAATTTTGATCGAGCTTTGATTTTTCGAATCACCCACTAATCTTACTTATCATGAGATAAACTTGGATATGTACAATAATATACTTGAGATACTTAACCTACCATAATAAATGGCTCATATCGATTATATCTGCTTTTATGGTTAACATCCACTAGCTTATAATTCGAATGAATCTTTGTGCCCACATTTCATGTAGGATCAAACCACTCGCACTTAAATAATACAATATTGTTATTTTCGAGTCCAGGATACTCCAACTCAATAACTTCTTTGAGTTGACCATAATAATTAATCTCATCTGTACTATAACCTGAGCCTTTAATGCATGCACCACTATTCAATGTTGTTTTAGAAGAACCATGCCCGATTGTGTGAAATTTATATCCATTAACAAAATACCGAGGATAGGTTGTCACATATCTAAATGGGTCTTTACTTAGATTTTGAATGAAAATATTTCAATCTCCATTTGAAAGATCAATTGCCTGTGACATAAATTAAAAAAAATGATATTAACAAATAAAAGATACTAATAAAATAAATAATTCAAAAATTTAAAACTTAATAATTCTCACAAAATTTTTTAACCAATTCAAAAATTCAGTTTCTAAGATATAATCGATATCATTGCTGGAAATTATTGTTTGCCTGTATTTTAACTACTCGACATAAATGCTGTAGAAATATAAAATGTGAGATAAAAATGTATATCAATTTTTAATAATTCCTATTAAAGATAAAACTTAACTATGATTAAACATGCAACCATTTTGGATATACATACTTAATATATGGTGCAACCTCCTCACAATTAAGTAAAACATAGCTCCGAGTTGCTATGTACCCTTCATCTATTATACATCTTTTCATTGCTCTTCCAAATTCTTTTTCTGGGTGCTTGAAGAAAGATTGTTTGTCCACAAACACATCTTCTACCATCACATAACCATCATTCCGTGACACTTTTCTATTATTTTTATTAACATGATCTTCAAAATAATAAGAACAAAATGATGATGCTTCTTCTACTAAATATGCATTACAAATTGAACCTTTAACTTTTTTCTTGTTTCTAATATTCAATTTCAACTTAAGAAGATACCTACAATTGCAATGCTAAGTTTCAATAATATAAAATTATAATATTACGTTATGTACAACATAATAAAACACGGCAAATTATATGTATTTACCTCTCAACAAAATACATCCACATGTATTACACTAGCCCTGCTATTCTTGCTTTATATGCCAAATGGACAAGCAAATGCTCCATTAAGTCAAAAAAAACTCGGTGGGAATATCTGTTCAAGATTAGAAATAAAAAGAGGAGTGTCATTCTCCAGCCTCACCATGTTATCTATTTTGATTGTGGTTGTAGTTAGCTTTTTGAAAAACAAACTAAGTTCTATAAGGACCTTCCAAACACTTAGGGGAAGTAATTCATGGAATGCAATTGGTATTAATCTCTACATAAATACAAGAAAGTCATGACTTTTCATTCCAAATAACTTAAGTTCTTCATATCCATGTATCTACACATATTTGAAATATACAAGAAATGGTATATCTCCTAGGTGTTTTATCAAGATAGACATGCAAAAGATCTTTGACATGGCAAATTAGATATTCATAACTGAGATGTTGCATGCACTAGGCTTCTCGAACAAGATCATCAATATTTTTTATCTGTGTATTTCAACCACCAACTATTCCCTAAAGATAAATGAGCATATGCATGAGTATTTTCAAGGAAAGAAAAGGTCTAACTTATGATGATCCACTATTTCTACACATCTTTATTATTGCTATGGAATAAGTATCAAAACAATTTAATTATACCACTAAATACTATATTTTTCTTCCATCCATGATATACTAAACAATAAATTTCTCATCTTTATCATTTTTTTTTCAAAAAGAGAATGATCTTCTATTCATTCCTTATCAGATAGTGTCCAATTATTTTCTAAACCATCTGGATACATGATAATCCCTCCGAATCAAACTTCTTCTTTGGAGGGATAAAACTTGAGCACCACGGATTGATCATTAATAATTCTGATTTCTCACACATCAAACTTCCTTTTATATTTATGGTAGTTCCATAATCATCAAGTAGATTGATCACTTCACAATTCTTCTCTAGTACATGAGATATCTTCTATAATACAACTATGGGCTAAAAAATTATTGTCTTTCACAAAGAGGATAGAGTTGTTGCATTCAATCATCCAAGGAATTGAGGATACTAGTTCTTAGTCTTCCTCATTCCTCAGGCTATAGTCATTTCCATTGATAACTTGTGTAGAAGATTTTTATAGGGCTCCCCAATCATAGAGCATGGGTTTTAAACCTATTTCCTACAGTGGGTTGTGTCTTCTTTTGATCAACCCAAAGAATAATATTTTTTTTCATTAAGAAACTATTGTGTATCAATAATAAATAGAATTCATTATAGATCCATTGGATCCATCATTACTATCTTGCCTCATATGATATTTGGGATATCTCCTCTCGTGATGATATCTCATTTTAGAAAGTCATTATTATTATATGAGATTAGATTATTCAATCTACTAGGAGCATTAAAAATGCTAAAAGTATGATTTGTAAAAAATAGGTGGAGGAAAGGAAGAATTATTACAAATTATTACTTACACTTATTTCCACATAACTCAAAAAGTTCTAGATAATCTAAGTTATGATAATGTAAAATTGACATCCATGAGCATGTCATCTTCACTTAGATGGATTCCCTTGAAAAATTATGAGTTAAAATTCAGCTATTCAGAAAGTTGAGTATCCTCATATGTGAATTAAATTAAAAACGTTGAAACCTTATTTTGGTAATGATCGCATTCTTGTTGGAGATAGAGAAGCATTACTAATTACTTACTAAACTAGTAAAATATCTCTTAACATTAATCATGATAAATTAAATTTTAAAGATGTTTTAGTAGTTTTTGAGATAAAAAAAATTTATTAGCTGTTAGTCAACTTATTCATGACAATGATTGTTATTTGAATTTAACTTTTTCAATTTTTGTTATCAATAACTCTATACAGTAGATAATGACAAATTATCATAAATAAGAATTTTTTTATCCTTTAACATGAAAAAATTGAAACTTATATTATTACAAAATCTCAAGTAGTATACTCAAAAATTTGGTATGCTTGTTTAGTGCATCCTAATTATGCCTTTTTAAAAAATTTAGAAAATTAAAAAGTTATTACTATTTCCAATTGGATAGTTAAGGTTACTCCTTGCACTAATTATCAACTTGGAAACTATCGCAAAGGTTTATTTAATAAATCAAAAACTACGAGTTTTCATCTTGAAAAAATTCACAGTGATATAATTGGCACAATATTCTTATTTCCACACATAAATTTTAATACAATGTTTTTTTTATTGATGATTTTATCCGATACATATGTGTATATCTTTTAAGATACAAATCTAATTTTTACCCATGTTTTCAAAAATTTCAAATGTTTGTTGAAAAATTTTTTGATAAAAACTTTGTAATATGATGGAGGAGATGAGTTTTCTTCAAGTAGTTTTTCAAATCATTTGCTTCAATATGGGATAAAATAAATATCATATTTACATACCCATGAACAAAAATGAATTAGGTGATTAGCTGAGATAAAACATAAACATATTGTAGAAATAAGTTTGACTCTTGTTTTCCATGCTAATGTCCCTTTAAAATCTGGTTTATACCTTCTTAATTGCTACTTATGTCCTATCTTATTAAAAGACTACATCTATCTTTTATTGGTAATATATATCTGTATTTTAAATTATTTAGCTACCATCCAAGTTACTATATCTTATGTGTTTTTGGTCGCTCTTCTTTAGTTATTTAAAAACCTCTAACATGCACAAATCTTCAAAAAATGTTGTATCTTGTTGTTTCATAGGATATAATCTTTTACACAAATGTTATAGATGTCTTGATCCACCATCAAATTGGATTTACATTTCTCAACACGTAATCTTTAATGATATTTATTTTCTTTATATAACATATGATTATCTTTCTTTCATAATCTTTCCATTACAAGTTTTCTAATCTTGATGAATAGTTTTCAATACTTGTCTTTATTGTTAGCTATGATCCTAAAACACTAAAAAAAAAATACTCTCAAGGTTCTCCATCGGGCATTGCTTCCATGCAAGAAGAACTTGCTCCTATTCATGCTAATAACACTTAGGTCTTTAAAGTTATTGGCAACAAATTGGTACATTACACCAAATTCAAAGAATATGATATGATTGACTACTTTAAAGCATGTTTAGTTGCTAAGAGATTTTACCAAATTTCTAGACTTGATTTTGGTGAACATTTGGCCATTGTCAAGGCTACCACTAGTCATCTCATTCTTTCTATTGTCAAGAATCTTTTCCTAATTGGTTATCTCTTTGAGAAGTTTTTCATGAAATAATATCCTAGTTTTGTGAGAACAATCTTCCTGCATTGTGTTTGTCTTCTACATAAGTCTATATATGGCCTTAAACAAGCCCCTTTTGCTTATGTTACTAAACTTTTGTCGAAATTTTTTTTTTTGTTTTAAATTCAGTCAAGCTGATAACTCTTTATTCTTTCATCACACTTAATAATCATGGCCTCTTTTTTATTTATCTTGATGACATAATTCTTATTGGTAATGACCTCTTTTTTATACATTAACTCATTACTTGACCGAATTATGATTTCTCTTTGAAGTATTTATGCAATCTCAATTATATTTTGGGGATAGAGGTTAAAAATTTTCCGATGCCCCTTTGTTTACTCAAACTAAATATGCATATGACCTTTTAGTTAAAAAAACATGCTTGATGTTACAAAAATAAATTCCCCCATTGCCCACAAACCTACTCCTCTTCCAGATGATGAACATCTCACTAATCCTATAACTTACCAATGACTTTGTGGGTCCCTTCAATGTCTCACCTTACTCGCCTCGATCATAGTTATGCGGTAAACTTAGTCAGTCAACACTTCTAAAATCCTACCATGGACTTTCATGTAGTCAAACACATACTTAGTTGCATCGAGGAAACCCTCACATGTGGTATGAGATATTTATAATAAATTTAACTTACTTTTAATGCCTTTTGTAATGTAGATTAGGTAAGTCATCCTTTTAACTCAACAAATTACTTTTAGTTTTTGCATCTTTCTTGAATCAAAATACATTAATTATGCTTCAAATAAGTAACATACTATCTCCCATTCTAGTGCAAAAATATAATATCACACCATGGTCACTAATGTTACTAATCTCATGTGACTCCAATATCTTCTCCATGACATTGGCATTCAACCCGAACGTCACCCTCTCCTTATTCATGATAATCAAAATGTTATTCACACTTATTACATAATCATATTTTTCATGCTTTGCTTCAAACAAATTGAAATTAACTATCATTTTATTCATGAAAATACATCAATTTTGGTTCCAAGAAGTAACATACTATCTCCCACTCTAGTGCATAAACATAATATTGTGCCATGGTCACTACTATTGCGCCATGGTCACTACTATTGTTGATCTCATGTGACTCCAATATCTTCTCCATGACATTGGCATTCAACCCGAACAACAACCTCTCCTCCTTTGTCACAATCAAAATGTTATTCACTTTTTACATAATCATATGTTTCATGCTTACATAAAATATATTGAAATTGACTACCATTTTATTGTTCAACATCTTTAACTCTGTCATCTTTCCTCTAAATAAATTGTTGATATTTTCATGAAAGTTTACAATACCTTTTATTTAATGACTTTCAATACAAGTTAAACACTCATTCTGCTGCATTGCCATGCTTGAAGGAGGGGGGGGGGGATGAAAATGAACACACTATGAATAAAACCAAATAGAGAAAGATCTAGCAAAGAAATATTTTAAGAAATGACTATCGCTAGCAACAATCTTCATTTTACTAAAATATCTTTTTCTATTTTTTATTTTCCTAGAATCATAATCAAAATATGATCTTTGGTTCAAAAATATGTCCTTTCTTTCATTTTATTTTCTAGCCATTGCCTTCTTAGTGCATAAAAATATATGTAATACTGTAAATTAAACAAGCAAGTAATTATTTTTTCTTTCAATCATGATTTAAGATCACCTTTATCACATATATGTAAATTTATATGTACATGTTTATCATTCATAACATCCACATATAAATTTATACATCATATATAACAACATCAATATATCAATATATATTTATAGATTTGCATACATATATGCATATGCATATATACATATGATGTTGTGTGTGTGTGTGTACATGCATTACATTTTCAAATATATATATATATATATATATATATATAATGTATATTAATTTAGTTTTATGATGATTTTTCACAATGTAAGTGGTGGTTGAAGTAATCTTGAACATTATCCAATACATTTGATGGAGGGATAATACTATTTGATATATTTTCAATGATAATTACTTGACATTTGTTAGAATATTTTTTGATCGACACTAAAAGTTTTCCATAAAATGTAATGAAAATCTGACTTTTATAACTATTTTATTTGAAATGTGATAACTATTCATGATTTTTTATCCTTTTATATATATTTTTTATATATTGGTGATTTATTTTAAAATCATTTTAGGTCAACTTTTTATGCCTTCAAATATTTATGAATATTGGTTTATTTTTTAAAAATTTAATAACATGTTCATATTTTAGTTTTATATAACATATTTAAATCATTAAAAGTGTATGTTGTTTAACTTTTTACTAGCAAGTGTAACAAGAGTTTTTTCTCATATTCAAAATGAACAATAATTTGTGGACATATAAAAATATCTATATTTCTATTTTGATGAAGTAGGATTGATTTTATGATGTCAAATATCAATGAATTGTTTTGGAATTATAATAAACAAAATCAAGTGTCATAAAACAAATGTTTAAATATATCAAAATAAATCATATATCATTAAACAAATGTTTGATATTATTGAATATTATTCAAAATTATCAATTTGTATAAAAATCCAACAAATAAAATTGAAGATCATTGATATGTAGGGAAAAGTCAACTATGGGTGGGTGAAGATTCATCTTGCTTGCACTTTCATTTGAGAGCCCCTCTTGCTCATTTATAAACAAGTTTTTTTTTCATTTTTTTAATCATTCAAATCTTAAGTGTTATTAGTATGTATTTTATTTTATTGTTTATTTTTTTTTCATTATTTCTTATGAATTTTTTATTTAAAATTATTAGATGTATGTTTTATTTTTGTAAGACTAACACATATAATTTATTCATGATCTATAAAAAATATGTTAATATATCTTACATACTTATTGAAAATGATTAAAATCGATCAAAAAAAATTCATATGCAATAATAAAAAGTCGTATCATTTATAAAATTTGAATGTAATTGAATAACATGGAATTGTCATCAAATGCTACCAAACATATTCAATCCTTCTCAAGTAATACCAAGAGAATCATTGAATGTTGCTCATTAAAAGCACATCATATATTATTAAAAAAATTCAAAATATCATTAAAACTAAATAGATTCAATACAAAAAAAAAATAATTTTGAGATTTCATAAAATATACATTTTAAAAAGACATCAAATAACATTGAATATGTCAGGATGTACAATAATGTATTAATGTTATTTGATTCATGGAATATATAAACTTAAGTCATTTTTATCTTAAGATATGAATATATTCATATATTCATATCCTATAAATGAATAACTTGTTATCATCTTTATTGTTCTAGATATGAATAAAGAGTTAATTCAAATAAGTTAGAGGTAAGTGATAAATTAGAGCTATAAGAATCACGTGTTAAAGTAATTAGACATCAATTATTGTTCTACTTTTTTAAAGGATATAAAGAATCTAGATGCATTGACTTTGTAAAAATTATATAAAAGTTTTTTCTTGATATCTAAAATGTCTCATGATTTTCTGATCTTTACTGTGTTTATTGTATATTAAAGTCTATCATATTTATGATTGTGAATATTATTTTAGATAGGAAAATCAAATTACAATCAATATTATTGAAAATTTGTTATGATAGAAAGATTAAGATAATACATAAATGAGACTTCAAGATCAAATTCCTACATTACAACAAAATACATATGATGAAGTATATGATAAAATTTAAAGTTGTACCGATCATAATAGTCAGATTGAAAAAGATCTTATAATTTTTATATTTTTATGACTTAATGATTTTTAAAATTTTTTATGTTTTAGTTTTATTTTGAAATATTATGTTATCATTTTTTATTTTATAAGTATTAATTATAATTTTAAATTAAAGAATATTTTTTAATGTTATTTAATTTTTTTAATTCATAATTTTAAATTTTCTAAATACTAGGTATGTATGTATATATTTTGTATTTACATTACGTATACATGTATCTACACAATAATTTCTATCTATATACAATGTGTATATGTATATATTCAATAAGAGTATATATACACATTGTATGTACATTCTCTATACATTATGTATGTATTTTGTATATTGTAATACACAATAATTATATTATGTGTATATATGGATACACATAAGAAATAGCACTTCTATGTTATGTATAATATATTGATATAATGATGCCATCATGCTTAGCACTTGCTACCTGCACACACTGTCCAAGGGACATGGCCCACAAGGTAGGGTCTAGGGCCTGGGCCCTTGTTAGGTGGACCAGGTGCCATGACCAGGCTCTGACGAGGGCATGCATGGCTCTCCTTGTTCAAACCTAGGTTATTCTGGGTTGGGCAAGTGCTAGGCCAGGCAATAACCATTCTCATAACAATTGTTGGCAAAGATTTTAATGAGAATTATCTGGAGTATCTTAATTTCTTTTTTCTTTTAAGTTTGAGGTGATGAATATATATAATATTCATTATATCTATTGCACCTTTTTAATTTATGTATTATTTATTTCACTTGTATCTAGTCTAAGTAGTGTAGTGCTTTATATTGATGCCATGCTCCAAACACATTTTCTTTTGTTCTTTAACAAAACATCAAGTGTCTTGGGGTAGTCTCCAACATGTTAGCTGAAATATGGTGGTGGTGGTGGTGGCATTATCACTTTTATTTCCCCCACTTTGATATCATGTTCTATAATATAAATACATGCGGTTAGGTACCTCATTCCTAATGAAACAAAACCTATAAAAGAGACTGAGTACAATGCCACACAATAGAAAAAATACATGATGAAAATTTATTTTCAAGAGCATGTTAGATTTATAAAATAGAAAGCATGTTATGATTGAATTAGCATCATGGTCATTAGAGATTGTATTATTTTGTATTGGCACGTGTTATTTTTTTATTTTGTTTTGGAAGATTAAAATTCTATTTGTTTGGGCATTTACTGTTTTGATTTTCACCGGGCAACTATTTTTATTTTCGATTTATCAATTAGTTTTCGTAAAGTCTGAAGCATGTGCAATTTGTTAATGATAGTAGGTTTTTACTTACCATGCATAATTGGATGTTCTGGTAGTGCTATACTTTGCTTCATGTGCTAGCTCTTGTGGTGTGCTGATCTTTCTTTTCAGAGTCATGTGGTACATGACATGCACTATTTATGTACATATACCAAGTATATAATTATGAATATACTCAGTATATACGTACGTATATACTGATTATATACGTAGGTATATACCGAGTATGTACATAAGTGGGTGCATATATTTATTTGTAGACATGTATAAATTTTGATATATACACACACATTTACACACGACATAGAAAGTAGGCAATCACTTACCCTACGTTAGTAGAGCAGGTTCAGGCTCCGGCTCTGGCTCATCCGCTGGAGGCAAATTCAGATCGAAACGCAAGTCTTAAAAATCAAAACTTTACCGAAAAGGTGCATTCTGACAATAAGCATCTCCATCATACAAACTTTTGAATATATAATTTTCGGGCTGGTCTAGACATCATCGTGCATTACTCATTGATGCAGGTAATAAAAGAAAAGTATATTAGTCTTTTCCTAAAGCTTTGGTATGATATTCCTGGTCTAGGCCCGCCAGGAAGATAAAGGTTTGTATTAAAAATCTTAGTAATTGTATTGATATGCAATTATCACATGGTACAAAGCAAACGTATGAGTAAATAAGTTTTTTTGCTCTAGATTTTGCAAAGATTGGTTCTAATTGTACTAGGTCTTAGAATGATGATGATGATGATGCTCATGTAATGTAATGTAATTCTGGTCCAGGAGAAATATTAGGTCCTATTTTGGGAGAAGGAGCTCGCCGCCTCGTCAAAAACTCACTCAATCTCAAGTTCATCAGTCGAGCATCATTGCCTGGCATACTTTTATTATAAGCAACGGCAGAAGCGGTAGTGGTGGTGATGACAGTGGCTGTAGTGGCTATAGCGGTGGTAGTGGTGACACAATGGCAGTGGTGGTAGCAATGACAATAATGGTAGTAGTGGCAGCAGCAGCAGCCATGGCAACAGTGGCCACAATGGCAGTAGCTATAGCAGTGGTGGAAGCGGCCATGGCAGTGGCAACAGCAGCAACAGCAAAAAATGTGATATATACTTATGTATATAGTCAGTATATACGTACATATAATAGTGTAGTATTTTTTGTACATATATACTGAGTATATATGTACTCAATATATATGTACATATACTACTATAGTTTATATGTACATATACTATAATAATATGTGTACGAGTAAAATGATACGATATATGTACATATTTAATGTAGTAATATATTTTTATGAAAACATATCTTTTTATTTATTTATTTTGATGTGATTGAGTGATTTAAATTTCTTACAGATATGACACCGCATTGTTCCCCATAGGAAGTTTGTATAAGTGAAGGGAATTTTCACTAGACATGACACACCATGACTCAAACAACTTATTCTAAGAAAAAAGTTAGTGATCGGAGGAGCAAAGGAAGAGAAATCAATGTCAATGCACGGATAGATTATACTTTATGCATTATCGATGGATACATTGATGAATAAGATGTAATAAAATTTTGTTATTTTTTTATTTTAATTATTTAAAATATTGAATTAGAATAAATTATTAAATGATTTTATTTGTTGTTTATTATAAATTATTATTTATATTTTCTTTTTTATTCAAATTGTATAAATAATATTAAATTTTTTAATTAAAAAATTTTAAAATAAATTAAATTTTAAAAATAGTTTTGAAATTAAAATATCTAGGGAAAATTCCTTAGCTAATTTAGCAAATTTTTTCTAGCTAAATCTGCTAGTGAAAATTTCTTTGCTAAATTAGCTATGGAAAATTTCCTAGCTAATTATATATATATATATATATCGGTATAAGAAAATTTCGTCGCTAAATTTATCGCTATATTCTAGATAAAATTAGCTAGGAAAATTTTATAATTAATCTGTCGCAATATTTTGGTTGTAATTAGCTAGTAAAATTTCATCGCTAAATCCGTCGCTAAATTCCCTACTTTTTTTTGCGTGAAATTTACGTCGGTATTCCATCGCTAATCCATCGCACTTTAGCTAGGGAATGATCCCTAGCTAAATTTCCCTAGCTAAATTTTCCAAACTAAATAAACATTTTCTTGTAGTGTCTATTTGTCTATCTATCTATCTGTCAATCTATCTATCTATATTTTTGCTATATATTTATATATCAATCTAACTAACTATCTATCTATCAATCTATATATTGATTTATTTGTCTATCTATATGTATATCCATCTATCTATATATCTATCAATCTATTTGTGTATCTATATGTCTATCTATCTATATATCTATTTATCTATATATCTATATATCTATCTAAC
>JAREIK010000253.1:678308-701278 GCA_029783825.1 Sapria himalayana | reverse complement strand
GATATATAGATTGATAGATAGATAGATATATAGACATGTATATAGATAGACATATATACAAGTAGACAAATAAATAGCTAGACAAGTAGATAGATAGATAAATAGATTGATAGATTTACGGATATATAGATAGATAGATAATTTGATAGATAGATAGATAGACATATAGTCAGATATACTGATTGAAAGATTGAGAGATAGAAATATAGATAAATAGGTAGTTATATAGATAAATAGATAGAGATATAAATAGAGAGATAGAGAGATAAAGAGACAATTAGACAAATAAATAGGTAGACATATATATTGATAAAGAGATAGAGAGATAAAGAAATAGATAAAAAAAGATAAACTAATAGATATGTATATAGGTAGACATATAGAAGGATAGATAGATAGATAAACAGATATAAAGATAGATAGATATCAAGTTATGTTGGTAGCTAGCTAGCTAGGGAGATAGGTAGGTAATAAGGTCGATAGTTAGCTAGGTAGAGAGATAGAGAAGTATATAGATATAGAGATCGAAAGATACAGAGATAGCGAGGTAGAGAAATAGATAGGTAGGAAGCTAAAGAGATAGAAAGAATTAGAGGTGAAAGATATAGAGATGGAGAGAATGAAAGATAAAGAGATAGAGAGTAGAGAGTTAGATAGCTAAAGATAGCAAGATAAAGAGTATATAGATATAGAGATAAAGAGAACGATAGATAGATAGAAAGATAGAAAGAAATAAAGATATTTAGAAAGAAAGATTGATAGATAGTAGATAGACAAGTAGACAGATAGACAAAAAATTGATAAACAGATTGACATACAGATAGATAGAAAGCTAGATATGTAGATAGATAAATAACTTGATAAACATATATTCAAAAAGAAAGACATATAAACTGACAAACTGATAGATTAATATTGTGATAGATTGACAAATAAATAGATAAACATATAGATAGATAGATAGACAGATAAATATACATTTGATAGATAGTTAGGCAGACAAAAAGATCGATAGACAGACTGGTAGATATATATATATATATATACACACACACACAGATAGATTGACATATAGATACATAGACAGACACACAGATATATATAGAAAGGTAGATAAATAGATATATTGATAGAAATTATGATAGATAAATTGATAGACAGATTGATAGACAAATTGATAGACAGAATGAAAGAAAGAAAAAAAGATAGACAGATAGATAGACAGATAGATAGATAGATCGATAGATTAACAAATAGAAAAATTGAGAAATAGATAGATAAATAGATGGATAGATAGATTGATAGATAGAGAGATAGACAAATAGATAGAATTTATATAAATATATAGAATAAATACACACAATGATAGATAGATAGATACATAAATAATCAAATTATTAGTCAGATAGATAGATAAATAGAAAGACAGAGAGATAAACAGATAGATAAATAGATAGAATGATATATAGTTAGATAAATAGACAGATAAATAGACATAAAGAGAGACAAAAAGATAAATTGTTCTATAGATAGATAGATATATTGATTGATATATAGATGGAAAGACAAATTGATAGATAGATAAATAAATATTTTGATAGACATATAGATAGAAAAATGTATAGATAGATTGATGGAAAGGTAGATAGATAGATATATACACAGATAGATAGACTTATAGATAGACAAATAGATAAAAGATAGAGATATAGATAGATAGATGAATAGATAAATATTAGATAGATTGATAATTAGATAGAAAGATAGATATATAGATTGATAGATAGTTTGATAAATAGATAGATTGATATATAAAAAAAAGTTTCATTGATAATTAGATAGATAATAGATAGATTAATAGAAATATAGATAGATATATAGATAAATAGTAGATAGATTATTATAAAAGTAGATAGGTAGATCAACAAATAGACAAACAACATACAGAAAAATAGATAGACAAACATATAGACAAACATACATATAGCCATATATATAGACAAAAAAATAGACATATTGTTAGATAAACATATAGATATATAAACAAATAGATAGAAAGATTAATTAATTGATAGATAAATAGATATATAGATAGATAGATAGATTGATAGATAAGTTGATAAATAGATTGATAAAGAGATTGATAGTCAGACATATAGACAAATAGATATACAGATAGATAGATAGATATATATATTGAAAGATTGATCAACACATTTATATACAGATTGAAAGAAAAATTGATAGATAGAAGACAATTTGATCGATAGATTGATATACAGATTAATATATAGATTAATAAACAAATTGGTAGATAGATTGATAGATTGAAAGTCCAATTGATGGATAGATTGATAGGCATATTGATAGATAGATTGATAGGAAGATTTAAGGTAGATAGATATATAAATAGAGAAATAGATAGATAGATAGACTAATAGATAGATAGATAGTTTGACACATAGATAGACAAACAGATAGATAGACAAAAAGAAAGATAGATAGATAGATATATAGATAGATAGATATATAAAATCCAGATATATAGATAGATAGATATATATATATATATACAGATAGTTTAATAAATTGATAGATATATAGAAAATAGATAGATTAATAGAAAGATAGATAGATAGTCATATATACATATAGATAAAAAGATTGACATACAAATAGATAGACATATCAATTGATTAATTGATTGATATATTAATAAATAGATTAATATACAAATTAATAAACACATAGATTGACAGATTGATAGATATATTGATAGATCGATAGACATACAGATTGATAGATGAATAGATAGATTGATTGATTGATAGATATATAGATAGATTAATAGACATATATATTGATAGATAGATAGAAATAAAGATAGGTAGATTGATAGATAGACAGACAGATAGACACATTTATAGATTATTAGATAGATAAATAAAGAGATAGATAGACTGACATATAGATAGATAGATAAATAGATACATAGATAGTTAAATAGACATATAGATAGACAAATAGATATATATATATATATATATATATATATATATATATATATATATATATATATATATAAAGATTGATTTATAGACAGCTTAAAAAACCAATAGATAAACAGATCAATAAACAGTTAGATAGACAAATAGATAGACAAATAGATAGACAAATTGATAGAAAGATATATAGATATATATATATATATATATACATAGATAGATAGATAGATAGATAAATATATAGAAAGATAGACAAACAAATATATAGATATATAGATAGACATATAGATATATAAATATATAGATAGACAGATTGATATATAAACAATTAGATAGATAGATTATTAGACAGATATATAGAGACATAGATAAACAGAAAAACAAATCGATAGATAGATAGACAGACAGAAAGATAGTATTATAGATAGACAGATAGATAGACAGACAGACATGCATATAGATTAATCGATATATATATATACAATCTAATAGGCAGATTGATATATTGATTGATATAGAGAATTTTATACAAATAGATACACATATATATCGACAGATAGATATATGACTAGATAGATTGATAAATAGAAAGACAGATAGATAGACAAATAGATAGATAGATAGATAGAAAGACAGATAAATAGACAGATAGATTGATTGATTGATTGATAGATTGTCAGGCAGACATACAAATAGATAGATAGATAGATTAATATATATATATATATAGGCAGATATATTGATAAATATATAAATAGATAGATAGACAAATAGCTAAATAGATAGATAGAAAGATAGATAGATAGACAGATTGATTGATAGTTATATATATAATGAGATATAAATATAGAGAGATAAATAGAAAGACAGAAAGATTGATTGATTGATAGACATATTAATAGATAAATTGATAGATAAATTGATTGACATATTGGTTGGCAGGTTAATAAATAAATTTATAGAAAAATTAATAGTTAGATAGATAGATAGATAGGCAGATTTACAAATAGATAATTAGAGAGATAGATATAAAATAGATAGAAAGATAGATAGACAAAAAAATAGATAGATAGATAGATATGCATATTTTTAGATTATTAGATAGATAGATAGAAAAATATATAGACAAGCAGATAAAAAGATAGATAGATAGATACATAGATAGATAGATATACAAATAGATAGACATAAAGATAGACAAAAAGATTGAAAGTTAGATAAATATATAGATAGATTGATTGATTGATTGACATATAAATAGATAGATTGATATACATAGAGTTAGACAAATAAATAAATAGATTTATATATAGACTTATAATGAGATAGATAGATATATTCATCGATAGATATATTGATATAAAGATAGAAAAATATATAAATAGATAGACAGACATATATATATATATATATATATATATATATAGTTAGGTATATAGATATATTGATAGACAAATAGACATATAGACAAATTAATTGGCATATTATTTAATTAATAGGTAGACAGATAAATCTACAGATAGATAAACAAACAAACAAATAGATAGATAGATAATAAAAAATATAGTAGGACAGATTGATAGAGAGACTGACAGACTGACTTACAGATAGATAGGCATGTATATAAAAAATTTTATAGACATATTGATAGATAAATTGAAAGATAGATTGAAAGATAGATAGTTAGATAGATAGTTAGATAGATATATAGACAGATAGATAGACAAATAGATAGACCGAAAGTTAGATAGATTTATAAATAAATAGATAGATAGTTAGGCAAGTTGATTTAAAGATTGATAGATAGATTTATAGATAGATTGATAGATAGATTGATTGAAACATTGATAAAAAATTGATAAATAGATTGATAGTCATTTTGATAGACATATTGATAGGCAGATTGATGGATAGATAAACAAATAGATAAACAACTAGATTAACATATAGATTGACAAATATATAATGATATATAGAGAGACACATAGATAGACAAATAAATAGAAATGTAAATAGACAGATAGTTAGATATATAGATAGATATAAAGGAAGTAATATAGATATAGATAGATAGATAGTTAGATAGACAGATAGATAGATACACAGATAGACATATACATAGATAAATAGATATATTGATAGATGAATAAATAAATAGATAGATAGACAGAGAGATATATATATATATATATATTTATAGAAGATAGATAGATAGACAAATTTATATATAGATTGATAGAAAGATAGATAGACATATACATAAAAGATATATTAATATAAAGACAAATAGATATATAGATAGATATATATATATATATATATATATATATATATATATAGATTTATAGATTTATAGATCGAGAGAAAGGTTTATAGACAAATAGATAGATAGATTATTAGGTATATAGATAAAAAGATATATTGACAGATATATAAACAAACAAACAAATAGATAGATAGATAGAAAGATTATAGAACACATATTTAGATATTTTGATAAATAGATCGATAGATAGAATGAAATATAGATAAATAGATAGACAATTTGATAGATAGATTGTTAGTCAAATTTAAAAATAGATTTATAGATAAATAGATAGATAGATAGATAAAATATATATACATAAATAGATAGACTAATAGATAGACAACTATATAGAAATATATATATATATAGACATTCAGATATACAAATTGATAGACATATATATTGACAGATATATTGATAGATATATACATAGACATATAAACAATAGATAGATAGAAAATAAAAATATAGATTGATACATAGATAAATAGATAAATAGATAGATAGATAGACTGATAGATAGCTATATAGATAGACATATAGATAGATAGATAGATAGATATACATAAATATAGATATATAAATAGGTAGTTAGATAGGTAGACATATAAATAAACAAATAGATAGACAGATTGATTGACAGATAGATATACAAATGGATAGAAAGACGAATAGATAGATAAATCTAAAAATAGATAGTCATATAGATAGACATATTGATAGACACATAGATATACAAATAGATAATAAATAGATAGATATACAGACAGACAGATAGATAGATAAATAGAAAAATATACAAATATATAGATATATTGATAGATTGATAGATAGATAAATAAATAAATAGACAGATAGATATATATATATAAATAGATAGATAGATAGATTGGTAAACATATCGATAGATATATAGATAGATAGTAGGATAGAAAGACAGACAGACAGATAGATAGATAGATAGACAAATAGATAGATATATACACAAATAGATAGACAATTTGATAGATAGATTGATAGACCAATTGATAGATGCTTTGATATACATATTGATATACATATTTATAGAAATATTGTTAGACAATTAGACATATAGATTGATAGATAGTTATATACACAGATATATAGACAGACAAATAGATAGATAGATAGACAAATAGATAGACACTTAGATCAACAAATAGATAGATAGATTAATAAAAAAAATTGACAGATAGTCAGATAGATCGATAACTAAATAGATAAATAGATAGGGAGATAGATAGGTATGTAGATACTTAGTTTGATAGACAAATAAATAGACAGATAGTGCTGTATATCATTTTTTTGATTATCTATTTTGTATTACCAAAATATATATGTTTTAATATTTTCATGTAAGTGTATGAAACAATATATTAAGAGTTTGGAAGAGCAACAATAGCATAATAATGGAGGTACCATTTTCTAGTGGATGTAGCTAGTCATGTTGAACTACTAGTGAACCACATTATTTTGAGCATTTCTCTTGTGGTTTTGTTTCGTTTTTTGATTCTGCCATGGTTAGATTGTGGTTGTGGATTGTATTTATATCTTTTGTTGTTGTTTCTCTATTACTATCTTGTTCTGTATCATAATCATGGAAACATAATTGCCCAACAGATTGATTCACATATAGATAAACAATTAGATAGATAGATAGATAGACTTATAGATAGAGAAATAGATAGATCGACACATAAATATATAGACAGATAGATAGATACTTAGATAAATTGATAGACATATAGATAAATAGATAGCACCATAAGAAAAATCCCAAATAGCTAGGAAACATTCCCTAACTAAATGAGATTTTTCCATCGCTAAAGTTGATATAATGATAAATTAACGATGAAATGTTTCCCAAGCTAAAGTGCTAATCGCTAAAAATTAACGAAGGAAACAATCCCTAGCTAAAAATTAATGAAGGAAACAATTCCTAGCTAAAAATTAACGAAGGAAACACTTCCTTGCTAACAATTATTAGCAATGAAAAATTACCTAGCTAAATTAATAATTTCCCTAGCTAATTTTGACCTTAATTTGAAGCTTCAGAAAATTCCCTAGCTAAATTAGCAATGGTAAATCCCTATCTAAATTAGCCAAGAAAAATTCTGTGGCTAAATTAGTAAAAAATAAATCTAGCAATTTCCATTCCAAAACTATTTTCATTATTTTATTTTTATTTCAAAAAATTTAATTTAATTATTTTATGTTTTTATATTAATTTGAATAAAATAAAAACTATAAATGATAATCTAGAATTAACATAAATTAAAATCAATTTATAAATTATTCTGATACAATATTTTACATTGATAAAACAAAGAACATATCAAAATTTTATATTATCTTATTCAATAATGTATAATATATAATCTCTTTGTGAAATTGACATTGCTTTCTTTCTCCCAGCTCCTCCGGTCACCATTTTTCTGCTGTGACAAAGTTGTATCAGTCGCCACATATCATGTCTAGTGAAAATCCCTACACTTCTATAATCTTCATATAGGGAACATTGCGGTACCTTATCTGTACGAAATTTAAACCAATCAATCAAATCAAAATAAATAAATAAATAAATAAAGTTTGGTTTAGATAAATATATAATATTGTAGTATATATGTATATATATACTATAGTGTATATATACATATATACTAGCATTTCACAAGTTAAATATATTACTGCTGTATATGTACATATATACTACAGTATTATAAGTACATTTAAACTGAGTATATATGTACATATATACTACAGTATTATATGTACATATATACTCAGTATATATTTTAATATATACTCAGTACTTATATACTAAGTATTTTATGTACTTATATACTAATTACATAGATACTCAGTATATATGTACATATAATACTGCAAAATTATCTGTGCTTATATATTGAATATATTTGTACATATACTACAGTATATACGAAGTATACTGAGTATATATGTACATATATACTGCAATATTAATTGTACATATACACTCAGTATATATGTACAAATATACTCAGTATATACATACATATATACTCAATATATACCTACATATATACTAGGTATATACATACATATATATTCAGTATATACGTACATATATACTGTAGTAAATATGTACTTATATACTATAGTAGTATATGTACATATATATAATCACATAGTCTCAAATGACACAACACTACAACAAATTAGTATTATCTCATTTTTACTTCACAAAGATGACACAAAACATCACAACCAACATAAATAAGTAATGCGAAGATTATTTAAATTTAGAAAAATATCTTTGAAAACTATTAGAGGAAAACCTGTAAGCCAAGCCACGAGCTAGGCTTGGCATATCAAAGTTCCCATCATGCCTCCCTGCAACCATAACTCTATCCTGGTCCCATTGCCTATAAGGGTGTTGCTCTACCCCACCATGACCAAGCTGCCATGCTAACAAAAGAACTGGCAGATGAAATAGAGATCCATCATCAGTGGTAGTAACCATCAACAAATCAATAAGTAACTTGAACATAAAAAAATAAAGTACTACACCATGCTCATGTGCAACACAGGATGATGAAAATATGTTTTGCATAATAATTTTGAATTACAGCAATCTATGCAACCCTTGTTTTACATAGTTAAATAAAAAACATAACAAAATTTTAGTACATATTTTTCATTAAAGTATCTATTGATAGTGCATAAAGTATAATGTATTGGTAAAATTGACATTGCTTTCTCTCCCTCAGCTCCTCTGATCACCATCTTTCTGCCGCAACAAAGATGTCCTAGTCTTGAGGCATCATGTCTATTAAAAAATCCTTTCACTTCTACAAGCTTTGTATGGGGAACATTGTGGTACCATTTTTGTTTGAAAATAAAACCAGTCAATCAAATCAAAATTAATAAATAAAAAAAGTTCTATTTTGATAAATACATAATACTGTAGTATATATGTACATATATACTATAGTGTATAGATACATAAAAAAGTTCTATTAAAAAGTTCTATTAAAAAGTTCTAGTATATACGTACATATCACTAGTTACATATATTACTGCAGCATATATACATGTAGATATACTGAGTATAATTGTACATATATACTAAAGTATATACGTACGTATATACTATAGTATATATCTACGTATATACTATAGAATATATGTTCGTATATACTATAATATATATGTACATAAATATTTTTGTATATACGTACGTATATACTGTAGTATATATGTACATATATTCTATAGTATATACGAACATATATACTCAGTATGTACGTATAAGAGATATACTAGCATTTCTTTTATATGCACATATAAGAGAAACCTCTCATTGAATCGAGAAACTATTTCGGAATGCGAATCTATTCTAAATCTCTTATTAACATCCTAACATGTTAGGAACAACAAAGACATTCTAATCCAATGTTCAAAGAATGCATATCATGTTTTTATGTAAGCGAATAATGAGCAATGAAATGTAACTCACCATGACCAAAGTACACAAACTCACAAGTGATGATAGGGTTCAAAGAAGTAAATCAACTAGACCACCACCTTCCAGAGTTTCAATCATTCTTGCAAGAATATTTGGAGTTAAGTCTTTAAAATCATACATAATTGCAAGGGCAAACAAGGAGTTATTAGCAATGATGAGAATCATAAACATAGTATCCAGAAAGAAAAGAAAAGTAGAACCTGCAAAATACACATGCCATAAGTACTTCCTAAAATTCTTTCAGAATCCTTGTACAAGCAGTAGGAAACAACTCCGCTTTCAAGAATCAAAGAGAAGAGATCAACTTTTTCTGGCTCAATCAGTCCCTTCAACATTCGCTTTTTAATCTGCTTTACTAGTTTTCTCTTGTGGCATCATCATGCAAGTATCAAATTCGAACAGAATTAAAAAACTTGTCTACTTTTATAGTGATCATGGCATCAAATTTAGTATGTACATATATACTACGTATATATGTACATATAATACTACAGTATATACATAATTATATATTGTAGTATATATGTAAATATAATAATGTAGTCTATATGTAATATATACTACACTATTTTATGTGCAAATATACTTAGTATATCTACATATATACTCAGTATATATGATACTATGTACATATGTACATATATACTATAGTATATATGATACTAAGTATATATGTACATATGTACTGTAATATATATGATACTAAGAATATATGTACATATATACTATAGTATATACATACATATATACACACATAAATATAATCACATTACCTTAGATGATATGAAACTGCAACAAATTAGTATTATCCCATTTATAATTCATATTGTTGGCATAAACTTCAATAAGTTATATCTCAAGTTTATCCAACCATCTCTCATTTATTGTATTGCAAGAGAAGTGTTGGACACAACACATTCGTGGGGATTGAATAAATTATTGGCATTAACCATAAAGTTGTTAAGATAACGTCCAAGTAAGAAAGGCATCATGTCGTGGTCACTCATGCTAGGTATCAGTTTCAGATCAAGATGCCCCTATAAAAATGGCTTGTAATAGCCACAGTTGACCGTTCCTCATGCTAAGCCCGTCGTCATCCATGAAACTATGTACATGCGAGAGAAGCATAACAAGCAAAATGAACACATTTAATTGAATTTCATTAGCAATCATAATGGCTATTAACATTTCAACAATTTAATTCCATCGATCACCAATAATAAGTAGTCGCATATTCAAACAGTGACAACCCAGATCTGCACGAAATAAGAGTGTCAAGAATTAGCCTGGGTCTGTGTTAGACCAAAATTTTTTCGTTCATCTCACAACTTCAGAAGCTAGCATGTTGTTCCCATCATCAAGAGGACCAGGCGAGCCTTTTACATACCTATAATAGGCTAAAGCTCTACCCACAATATTCTAGTACACACACACATATTCACAAATATATAAAAATATCATTATACATATGAACAAACATAAATCTATGTTGATAGCCATGCAACTTCAACAAATATCTAAATGATGGCCAGCAATGATGTTTAGAGTAAAAAAATTAATTATTTCAGAAATAATGAAGATAATAATAGCTCAGCCTTCTTTTTAAACAATAGAGATCAATAAAGATGAAACTCATCCATAGAAAAGATCATGACAATGTCTGACGACTTTGAATCAGAATTTATTCATGCGTCTCACATCAAATGTCATGCAAAGATTCATAGTTAGCTTATTTGGCAAAGCAAAAAACAAAACTAGAATAAAGAAAAAATGATACCACCAAAAAAGTCTCCTCATGTTTAGCTACACATTGACAAAATTAAAAATAGTTCAGAAATAATTCTGATACAGATTTATCCTCATAATTAGTTGGTGCATTTTTGATAGCCTCTCCTATGTGGTTTCACATCTAGTTCTCAGAATTCTATGTGTCGCATCAAGGCTGCTAACTGTGACTTCATATAAGAGATCTGCCATTGCATTACAATCATAATTTCTATTATCTCATCATTCATTTCTTTCATCTCTTCATTCATTTCTTTCATCTTTTGCATTTATTCCTTCAAATGAGTAATCTGCTCATCCTTTGCTTCTTTCATTTCCTATATTTCTTCCTTCAAATGAGAAATCTGCTCATCAATCTCTTTAATTTTGGTATCCATAACTTCAAAATGTTCATTTGTTTCTATTACTTGTTGTTCGACCAACTCACCCACCATTGTTATGATAGATGAATTAGAAACACGACTACTACAATAAAATATCACTCCCATTGAGCCGATGTCGTACACTTGCTGCTTCTTATGACCTCGTATAATCTCCAAATAGATAGGATCATAATCAATTGGTTGAAGATCCATAGAACCCTCAACTTGTTGAGAAGTAGCTCTCACATGTTCCTCCCTGAGTTCCCGTGAAAAAATAGAAAAAAAATACTTTTCTAGATATACATAAAATAAATTTAATATTTTGGATTCCAAACTACTTTTTAAAATTTACTGTAGTTTTATAAAATTTTATTAATATAACAGATTCTTAAAGCAATAATTTGAGAATTGTTGTTAACTAACTAATCATCTACTTTTGAATCATAATCATGGCAGCGGAATTGACCAACAATGTGTAATTGACTCATAAGAACTAAATAATAATCATGAGTTCATTTAAGTAAATCTTGCTAATAAATTACATGACAATATATAATTGATTGGATTTTGATGTGATATATAGATTATCACTGACTGATAATTATAGTTTATGTAACTCAGCACAAATATAATTTTGATTACTATTATATTGTATGATTAAATAATAGAATATATGAAAAACTATAGAGATATCTTTACGTGAATTACATACTTTTTAAAAAGGTTAGAAAGGTTAAGTTGATTTGAAGTAATTGAGCACATGTCAAGAACTTGATAATGAATAAAAAATTTGGTTGATTGATCCTATATAATTTGATCATGATCAGGAGTTTTACTTGATGAGCATACTCTTGATCAAAACCAATTTAACATAAAGTACCCACCTGATAACAACCTGCTCATCTTCCCAAAAGCACCATGCCACCACCATGAAATTCCAAGGCCACCTGGCTTCTGCCAGGTGTCGTCGAACATGCACGTCTTCCACTCGACTTACTTTCTTTCCCAAAAAATTATAACTCATGAATAAAAGTTCGAATGAAACTCTCAAACTTTTCAAGAATTGCTTGATTACGTCTCTCTATTCTACTTACTGATATCCCTGTACCTCAATTGTTCTTACTAGGTAAATCACTTCTCATAGTTACTCAAAAATATGATTGCTTGGGATCAAATTTCCGCTAACAATGTAATAAAGTGGAGACATCACAAATTCAAAATTTGATGAGAAGATATTACATGGTGCTTACCGAAATGAATATATGCTATCGTTCTTCTCATATATTGCAATCCAATGGTGGGTGGTTGTGAAGTTGAAGAAGGTATTAAGATATGGAAGATGAAGCTATGCATAAAACTTCTAGAAGAAGATCGAGGAAGCACGACTGGCATGATATCTTTGATAGTTCTCCTTTGTGATCAGCTATCCTGTATTTCTAAAATGCTTGCAGATATGATTATATTAGGGTAGAAAGTGTACCTCAAATCGACAAGAAACTCACTGCTGAAGAAAATCGCTTGCACTATTAGGTTTCATTTTGATTTATCCATGTCGAGAGAGAGAGGTGGATGCCATTAGTTAGAGACTTAGAGTTGTCTTTGCACAATAAGATATAGTTTTTTATAAGTATAAAAATTCTATAAATCTTTAATTTTTTAATGATCAAAACATTTAATTAACAATAAATATATATAAAACATAAATACTCATCTTTTTTTTTACTTAATAAATTATTTTCAACAAATTTAATGTGTGTAGTAAGGCACAAATGAAAAAATACACCTTACAATTTTTTATTATTAATTAAATTAAAAAATAAATATATAAACAATTTCAAAAAATAGATGTTTGTTCTTCCAACTAAAAAAAATAATGGCTACAAAATTTATAAACTTCATATAGCAAGGCACACATGAAAAGATGATTGGTTTTCAAGCCACTCTCCTAAGAATTATAAATACTCATTATGTTAAAAAATATATAAATATATATATTGTATGGTTATAAATTTTTAAGAATTCATATTAATTTTTATGAAGATAATATGAAATAATTTTAAAGGCATAAAATTTCATATTATTAGATATCATTTATAATTTATAAAATTCTAAAAATTACTTAATGTGAGAATATTATTAAAAAAAATTATATTTATTATTTTAATAAAGACTTAATATTTAAAAGCTAATAGTAAAAATATTACTCAATAGTTTAATTCTTATTAATTTTAGTATGGGCAAATATTTATGTATTTATATTTAAATATAAATTTATTTTCTTTTAAATTTAATGATGAATTTTAAATATTTTTTTAAAAGTTTCCTATAATAATAAAATTTTATTTTTATACTTAAAATAATATTAATAGTAATATAGCTATATATTACTGATAGCTAGATATACAAATAAACTGATTGCTAGATAGATAGATAGATAGTTAGACTGATAGATTGATTGATTGATTGATAGAGATACGGATACATAGATAGATAGATAGATAAACAGATAGAGGTATATACAAATAGTAATATAAAAAGATAAACAAATAGACATATATAAAGATAGACAATTAGACATATATACAGATCGAAAGAAAGAAAGAAAGATAAACTAAAAGATTAATAGACTAATAGAAATATTGACAAATTGACTGATAAACTGATAGATAGATAGCAGATAGATAGATAGATAGATAGACATATAAACATATAGAGAGATACATAGATAGACAACTAGATATAAATACAAACAAAGAGATAGATAAATAGATGGAAAGACAATGGATTGTGAGATAAAAAGATAGATTGACAAATAGAATTATAGAGAGATAAAAAGATAGATAGATAGATAAATAAATTGATTTAAAAATAGATAGATAGATAGATAAACAAATAGACAAATAGATAAATTGATAGATAGATAGAAAAATAGATAGACAGATAGATAAATAGATAAATTGACAAATAGATAGACAGATAGATAAATAAATTCATTGACAAATTGATAGATAGATTGATAGATAGATATACAAAAAATAATCAAATTATTAGATAGATACGGAAATAAACAATATATAGCAGACAGATAGCAGATATATAGATAGAATATAAATAGATAGATAGATAGATAGATAGACTGGTAGATAGATAGATTGATATATAGATAGATAGATAGACAAATAAAAAATATAATTTGATAGATAGATTGATAGACAGATTGATAGAAAAATTGATAGAGAGATATATAAATAGATAGATAGACAAATAGATAGGCAGATAAATAGATTGAAAAAAGATAGATAGTTAGATAGATAGATTAACAAAGATTTTGATAGATAAATAGACAGATATATAGATTGATTGATAGATAGAGAGATAGAAAAAAGATAGATAGATAGATAGCCAGATAGATACACAAATAGATAGAAAAATAGATAGATATAGTGACAGACAAACAAATAGAAAGATAGATAGATTGATTGATTGATTGATTGAAAGATAGATAGAGAGATAGATAAACATATAGATGGAAAGATAGATAGAAAGACTAATAGATAGAAAGATAGATGGATAGTTTGATTAACAGATAGAAAAACATAGTATTAGACAGATTGAAAGATTAATTGATAAATAGATTGATAGACAGAGATAAAGAGATTGATAAACATTAAGATAGATATATAGATATACAAATAGATAGAAAGATATAAAAAAATATTAGATAGATATATAGATAAATATATTAATAAATAGATAGTCTGATAGATAGACGAATAGGTAGAAATAATGATAAATAGATTAAAAGACATATAGATTGGCAAATAGATAGATAGATAGATAGATATAAATATAGATACAAAAATAGACTGATATATAGTTAGATAGAAAGATATATTGAGAAATATATTGATGGGTAGATTGATAGATAAATACACAGATATATAGACCGATAGATAGATAGATAGATATATATATATATATAGACAAAGAGATAAATTGATAGATAGACAGATATATAGATAAATAGATAGACATATAAATAAATAGAATGATAGACATTTATTGACAGATTGATTGAGATATTGATTGGCATATTGATAAACAAATTGATAGATAGATAGACAGATTGATAAACATATAAATAAAATATTGGTAGATAAAAAGATAGACAAATACATAGACAAATAAATAGACAAATAGATAGATTGATAGATAGATTGATAGATAGATTGATAGATAGATAGAAAGATAGAAAGATTATTAGACAGATAAATAGATAGACAGATAGATAGATAGACATATTGATAATAGATATATAGATCAATAAATAGATAGACATATAGATAAATAGATATATAGAAAGAAATAAAGATAGATATATAAATATATTGATTTATTGATAGTTTGATGGATAAATAGATAGATAGATAGATGATAGATAGAAAAAAAATAGACATATAAATAAATAGAAAATATACATTTAGATAGACAAATTTAAAAAGAAATTGATAGTAAAATTTATAAATAGATCGAAAGACAGATTGATAGATAAATTGATAGGCAAATTGATAGACAAATTGATAGCTAGATAGATAGATTGATTGATAAACACACAGATAGACAAAAAAAAATAGATAGGTAGATAGTCTAATAGATAGATAGATATATAAAACAATAGATTGAGAAAATATATACATATAGAAAGACAAATGGATCAACAAATATATTGATAGGTAGATAGACTGATAGATAGGCACACACACACACACACACACACACACACACTTATATATATATTCACATATATATAGACAGGTATATAAATAGACAGATAGATAAATATTTAGATAGACAAATTGTTAAATAGATAGATAGACAGATAGATAGATAGACAGATAGATAGATAATTAGACATACACACAGATAGATAGATAAATAGACAAATAGATGGCTAGATATTTTCATAAACAAATTGATAGAAAAATTGATAGAAAGTTTGATTGATTTATAGAAAGATTGATAGACAGATAGATATATATATATATATATATAGTCAGAAAGATATAAAGATAGATAGACAAATAGATATATAGATAGATAGATTGATAGACATATATATATATATATATATATATATTGATATACAAATATATAAATATATAGATAATTTGATTCTTAAATAGATTGAAAGATAGATCGATAGATAAATTGATAGATAGATTGATAGATAGATTGATAGAAAAATTGATAGACAAGTTGATAGATAAATAGATAGATAGATAGATAGTGAGATAGATAGATTGATAGATATATTGAATTTTATATAGATAGATAGATAGATATACAAATAAATAGATTGATTGATTGACAGATAAATAGACAGACAAATAGATAGATAGATAGATATATAGACATATAGATATATATATATATAGACAAATATATAGACATAATAATAAAAATGTAAAAAGATTGATTGATAGAAAGATTGATTGATAGATTGATAGATAAATTAATAAATAGTTTGATAGAAAGATTATATACAAATTGATTTACAGATAGATAGATAGATTGATTAGAGATAGAAAGAAAGAAAGATAGATAGATAGATAGATACGTTTATAGATTATTAAATAGATAGATCGATAGATATATAGACAGATAGATATACATATAGATGGATAGATAGATATACATATAGATAGACAAATAGATAAATAGAGAGATAGATAGATAGATAGATAGATAGAATCATTGATAGAAAGATTGATAGAGCAATTTCTAGATAAATTGACAAATAGATAGATTGATAGATAAATATACAAGTTGATAGATAGAGATATATATAGATAGATAGAAAGATAAATATATTGATTGATAGATATATAGATAGATATACAGATAGATGGATATATTATTAGATACATTGGTAGACAGATAGATTGATAGATATACAAATTGATAATGAAATAGATATATAGATAGATAGGCAGACTAATAGACATAAAGACAAGTAGATATACAAAATAGATAGATAGTCATATAGATAAAAAGATAGATAGACAGATTGATTGATTGAAATTTTTATATACATATAATTAGAATGAAAAAAAGAAAGAAATATAGATAGATATATAGATAGATAGACAAACAAACAAACAAATAGAAAGACAACTAGACAAACAAATAAATAGTTAGACCAAAAGTCACGTAGACATGAAGTCAGTTAGATAGATATTTAGGCAGACAAATACTAAGGCAAAGAAAAAGATAGACTCATAGATAAATGAATAGATAGATAGATAGATAGTCAAATAGACATCTAGACAGATAGATAGATAAATAAATAGATAGACATATAGAAACACATAGATATATAGATAACCAATTATATAGAAAGATAGTTTGAAAGTTAGATTGATAGACACATTGATAGCTAGATAGATAAATAGATTGATGAACATATTGATAGATAGATAGATTTACATATAGATAGATTAATAGATAGATAGACACTTAGATAGATAGATAGACAGACAGACAGATAGATATTTAGACAGATAGATATATAAATATATTTATAAATAGATAGACATAGATAGATAGATTGATACACAAATTTATAAGCAGATTGATAGATTGATTTTAAAATATTTAGATAGATATATTTATAGACAAATTGATAGATAGGTTGATTGAATAATAGATAGATAGATAGATAGACGGGCAGACAAATAGATAGATAGATTATTAGATAGATAGATAGATAGACAAATAGATAGATAGATTTATAGATAGATAGATACATAGGTATAAATATAGATACATAAATAAATAGACAAATAGATAGAAAGATAGATTAATCGATTGATAGAAAGATTGATAGATAGATTAATTGATTGATTGATAGAAAGTTAAATTGACAGTTAGATAGATAGATAGATTTAGAGACAGAAAGATTGATAGATAGATATATAGATTAAAAGATACATTTATAGATTATTAAAAAATATATAGATAGACAGATAGACAAATAGATATATAGATAGATAGATAATAAATAAAAATATAGAACGATATATAAATAGACATTTATATAAACAAATAGATAGAATGATTAATTGATATTTAAATTTATTCATAGATAGATTGATAGATTGATTGATTGATAGAGTTTGAGCGATAGATTGATATACAGATAGAAAGATAAACAAATACATAACTATATTGGCAGATTCATAGATAGATAGATGGATAGATAAATAGATATATACACCGATAGATAGATAGATAAATAGATAGATATACAAGAAGATATATCGATAGACAAATTATTATACAAATTATTAGACAAATTATTAGACAAATTATTAGACAAATTATTAGACAAATAGATAGATAAGTAGATACACAAATAGACAAACACACAAAACAAATAGACATACAGATAGATAAAATGATAGATGGATAGATAAACAACCATATATATCGATGTACAGACAGACAAATAGACATATAGTAGGACTAACAAATGGGTAGATAGATTTACTTATAGACATATAGATAGATCAACAGATAGATAGACAGATAGATAGACAATTTGATTTCGGATTGATAGATAGATTGATAGATAGTTTTATAGATAGATTGATATATAAAAAGATATATAGATAGATTGACAAATATATATATATATATATATATATATATATAAAGATAGATAGATAGAAAGAAAGAAATATAGATAGATATATAGAAAAATAGATATACACATAGATTGATATATAGGTTGATAGATAAATAGACAGAAAGATAGATAGGTAGATTGATAGATACATAAATAGACAGATAGATTAAGAGATTAATAGAAATATAGAAAAACATATATATTGATAGATAGATAGATAGATTATTAGACAAATAGATAAATAGATAGATACATATATAGATAGTTAAATAGATAAACAGATAGATAGAAAAATATATAGACTGATAGATAGATAGAAAAATAGATAGAAAAATATATAGAAATATAGACAGATATATAGATAGATAGATAAATAAAAAATAGATATATAAATTGATAGACAGATAAATAGATAGATAGATATAATGATAGATAGTAAGATAGATATTTGATTGATAGACATATTATTAGAGAGATAGATAGTTTGATTAATAGATAAATTAAAAGATGTATAGATAGATATATAGATAGATAGATAGATAGAGAGATTTACAAGTAGAAAGATAGACAAATAGATAAATAGACAAATAAACAAACAAATAGACTAATAAAAAAGTATATAATTAGGTTGAAAAATAGTCGCTGAGACACACAGTCAGGCAGAAAGACACATAGGCAAATAGACTAATAAATAGATAGACATATATATAGACACATAGATAGATGGACGTACATAGATATACATAGATAGTTAGACATACAATAGATATATAGATAGAGAAGACATAAATATAAAAAGATAGACAGATAGATAGAAAGATAATTTGATAGACTGATTTATAGGTAGATAGATTGATAGATAGATTGATTGATTGGTAGATAGTAAAATAGATAGATAGGAAGATATTTAAATTGATAGATAGATAGCTAGCTAGATAGATAGATAGCTAGCTAGATAGATAGAGTGATAGATAGATAGAGTGATAGATAGATAGACAAGTAGTTTTACTGAGAGATAGATTGATAGACCGATAGTTATACAAATAGATAGACATATAGATAGATTGATGGATAGATAGATTGAATGATAGATTGAAAGATAAATTAAAAGACAGATTGATAGACAAATAAATAGGCAAATTAATAGACATGCTGATAGACAAATAAATAGATAGAAAAATAGACAAATAGTTAGAAAGATAGATATATAAATTGATACATAGATTATTAGATAGATAGATTGATTGATTACTTGATTAATTGATTAATTGATTGCCAGATTAATAGATCATTGATATCAGATTGATAAATATATTGAAAACCATATAGATAGATAGATCGATAGATATATTTATATATAGAGATTGATAGTTATGCATATAGATAGTTAGAGAGATCAATAGATACATAGATAGATATATAGATAGCTATTTATATAGATAGACACAAATATATAAAGATTGATAGAGATACTTTAGATAGATAGATAGATAGACAAATAGATAAAAATTGGACAAATAGACAGGTAGATAATAGACATCTAATAAGATAGATAGATAGATAGTTAGTTAGATAAATAAACAAAAAGACAGTTTAGGATAGAGAGACTGATAGACATATGGACCATTAGACAAATAGTTTGATAGATAAATAGACAAACATACAAATATATAAAAAGAGAGATAGATAGACTGATAGATAGAAATATAAATAGTCAATATGATAGACATATTAATAGACAAATTGATAAATTGATTATTAGATAGATAGATAGACAAATAAATAGATAGACAACATATATATATATATAGATAGATCGATCTATCGATAGACAGATATGCAGATAAATAGATAAATAAATAGATAGATTGATAGATATATACATAGATATGTAGTTAGGAAAATATATAAATAGATATACATATAGATAGATAGACAGATAGAAAGACAAATAGATAGATATATATATAGATAGATAGATATATAGAAAGATTAATAGTCAAATAGAGAGACAGATAAAAAATAGACAAATAGATAGAAAGTTATAGATAGATATCCAGCTAGATAGACAGATAGATCTGTTGATAGGATTGATAATCAATAAGACGATAGTCAGTTAGAGAGACAAATAGACAAATATGGTAATAGACATATAGAAAGATAAATAGATTAAAAGATGGATAAATATTCAAAAAGATATGTTGAATCATAGACAAATAGATGGATAGAATGATATATAGATAGATAGATATACAATTAGATAGATACGTAGATAGATAGAAAAATAGTTAGATAGATATGCAAATAGATTGATAGAAATTTAGAGAGATACATAAATCAAAAGAAAGAAAGAAAGAAAGATAGATAGACAAAATGTCAAATAAATAGAAATATAGATAGAGAGACAAATAGAGTGACACTAAGACAAATACAGAGACATGGAGATAGATAAACAGATGAAGACATATATAGATAGAAAGATGGAGAGATAGATAGATAGATAGATAGACAAGTAGATAGATCAATAGACAAAAAGATAGAATGTTTGATAGATTGATAGACAGATAGACATATAGATAGACAAATGATATTTAGATTGATAGACAGATAGATTGACAAATAAATTGATAAAAAGATTAAAAATTTGATTAATATATAGATAGACAGATAGACATAAAGATAGACAAATAAATACACAGAAAGATTGATAGATAGATAGACAGATAGATGGATAGATAAATAGATAGATAGATAAATAATTAGACAGATAGATAAAAGGATAGATAGATAGATAGATCGACAAAAAGATAGATTGATAGATATATAGATAGATTGATAGATATATAGATAGATATATATATATATATATGGATAGACAAATAGATAGATAGACATATATACAGATAGATAGATAGATAGATAAATAAATAAGTAGACAAATAGATTTATAGATTTATAGATAGATTTATAGAAAGATTGATAGATAGACTGATAGACACATAGATAGAGAGATAGATATACAAATAGATATATAGGCACATAGATAGACAGATTGATTGATTGATTGATTGATAGACAGACAAATAGATAGATAGATAGATAGATTGACAGACAGACAAATAGATATATAAATAGATAGAAAGATAGAGAGAGATATATATATATATATATCTATAGAAAGATAGGTAGATATATATATATAGAAAGATAGTTATTTAGATTGATTGATTGATTGAGTGATATAAAGATATACATATAGAGAGATATATACATAGATAGATAGACAGAAATA
>JAREIK010000253.1:626561-675110 GCA_029783825.1 Sapria himalayana | reverse complement strand
TATCAATTTATCTATCAAATTATCTATGTTATCTATCAATCTATATTCTACTATCTCAATCTCTCTATTAATCTAGCATACTTTCTATCTATCTATCTTCCTATTGTCTATTTATCTGTCTGTCTAGTTGTCTATCGATCTATCTGCATATCTAGTTATCTATTTGTTTGTATGTGTGCCTAACTACTATGTGCTTGATGGTTTATCTGTCTATTTGTAAATCTTTCAATCTATCTATATATCTGTCACTCTATCTATCTTTCACTATCTGTCTATTAGCCTATATGTCTGTCTATCTACCTCTCTCTCTATATGTCTATCTATATATTTGTCTTTCTATAAATCTATTTGTTTGTCAACCTATTTGTCTATCTTTCTATATGTTTATCTGTCTATCTATATATATGTCTATCTTTCTATCTATCTATTTGAATATATCTCTATTGATCTCTAAATCTATCTATCTGTATATCTTTCTATTTATCTATTTGTCAATCTATCAGTTTAATAATCTTTCTATCTACATGTCAATCTATCTTTCTTTCTTTCTATCTATCATTCTATCTTTATGTGTATCTATTTGTCTATGTATCTGTGTATATATCTGTCGATCTATTTGAATTTATTTCTATCTATCTCTCTATATCACTCTTTAGATCTCTATATCTCTTTAAATCTCTCTCTCTAATTCTCATTCTTTCTACCTCTCTATCTTTCTATCACTCTATCTCTCTACCTCTCAATCAATCAATCTATCTATCTATTAATTTGTCTATCTATCTATCTATCTATCGGTGAATTAATCTATCTATCATTCTATATGTATGTCTTTCTATTTATCTTTCTATCTATCTTTCTATCAATCTTTTTATCTATTTATCTATATATTATTATATCTATCTATCTATTGATATATTATTATATCAATTTATCTATATATCTATCTGTCTATATATATATATATATATATATATATATATATATATATCTGTCTATTTATCTATCTAACTATTTGTCTATATATCTATATAACTATCTATCTATCTATTTTTTTATCTATCTATCTATCTATATATCTGTCTGTCTATTTATCTTTCTATTAGGATATTCATCTATCTATCTATCTATCTCTCTATCTATCTAAAAATCTATCTATGTATTAATCAATCTATCCATCTATCTAACTATCATACTATCTATCTATCTTTATGTTTTTCTATTTTTTATCTGTCTATTTATCTATCTGTCTGTCTATCTATCTATCTATCTTTCTATTAGTGTAAGTCTATTTATTTGTCTATCTAACTGATTGCATGTCAATTTATTTGTATGTTAGTTAATATTTTTGTATGTTTGTTTGTCTATAATTTTGTCGATCTATCGATCTATATATCTGTCTATCTAAATGTCTATCTAAGTTTCTATCTAACTATCTATATATATTCATATTTATCTATCTATCTTTTTGTCTATCAATCAATCTATCTATCTATCTATCTATATATCTTTCAATCTTTCTACCTATTAATCAATAAATATATCTATCTATCTATTTGGCTATCTATCATTCTATATATCTATTAGTCTATCTATCAGTCTATCTATCTATATATCTTTATTTCTATCTATCTCTTTATCTGTCATTCTCATTTTCTATATATCTATCTATCTATATATCTATATGTCTATCTATCGACCTATCTAATTGTTTATTTATGTGTCTATCTATCTCTCTATCTATTTGTTTATCTATCTGTCTATCAATATATCTGTCTATCGATCTGTCTATCAATATGTATATCTATCTTGCTCTCTATCTATCTCTAAATCTATCTTTCTCTTTATCTATCTATCTTTCTTTCTATCTATCTGTCTGTATATCTATCTATCTATTTTCTATATATATATGTATCTTTCTGTCTATCTATCTTTCAATCAATATATCTATCTATTTGTTTATCTGTCTGTCTATCTTTCTATATGTCTATCTATCTGTCTATCTATCTATATGTCTATATCATTATTTATCTATCTATCTATATATCTATTAGTCTATATATCTATCTATCTTCTATCTATCTAACTATATATCAATCAATCAATCTAACTATCTATATATCATCCTATCTATCTGTCTATCTATTTGTCTTTATATATCTCTCTCTATTTGCCTTTCTAAAAGTCTATCTATCTATCTTTCTATCTATCTAGTTATCTATCTATCTAAATCTATCTCTATATATTTTTCAATTTGTCTATTTATCAATCTGTATATTAATAAGTCTATAAATATATCTATCTATATGTCAATCAAACTGTCAATGAAACTATCTATCAATCAATCTATAAACCTATCTATCAAATCACCTAGAACTTCTATCGATCTATCTATCATAGTATCTATCTTTCTATCTATTTTTCTATGTCTATGTATCTATTTGTCTATTTACCTATCTATTTATTTATTTGTATGTCTATCTTTCTATTATTCTCTCTATCTTTATGCCTGACTATCTATCTACATGACTGTCAATCTATCTATCTATAAGTATATATATATATCTATCTCTTTATCTGTCTATCTTTCTATCAGTATCTATCTATCTATTTGTTAGTCTACATCTATGAATATCTATTTGTCTATCTATCTATCTATCTATCTGTATCTATGTAAGTATGTTTATATATTTGTTTTTCTGCATATCTCTAAATGTCTATCTTTTTGTTTTTATGTTTATATTTCTTTCTATTTTTCTATCTTTCAGTCTTTATGTATTTTTATATTTCTTTCTTTCTATATTTTAGTCTATCAATCTGTCAATCTATCTATATATCTATCTATATATTTGTCTAACTATATATATCTTTGTATCTATTTGTCTATCTCTCAATCTAATTATCTGTTTATATATCTATTATTCTATCTGTCTATTTGTCTAACTATCTAGTATTAAATCTATCATTCTATCTATCTTTCTTTCTTTTTATCTATATATATATATATATATCTATATGTCTTTGTATCTATCTATCTATCTATTAAGCTATCTATTTGTTTATCTATCTCTCTATCTAGCTATTTATCTATCTATCAATCTATTTTTCTATCAATTTGTCTATTTATATTTTTAACAATCTGTCTATCAACTTGTCTATAAATTTATATATCAATTTGATTATCAAATTATGTATATATTTCTCTATCTATCTGTCTATTAATCTATGTATCTATCAAACAATCTATATGTCTATATATATGTCTATCTATCTATCTATCTATCTCTTTGTCTATCTATTTATATAATTATTTGTATATCCTTTTACCTGTCTATCTATCTATCTGTCTATCTATCTATCTATATAACTATCTGCCTATTTATCTATCTATCTATTTATCTATAATCTGTCTATCTATTTGGCTGTCTATCTATCTATAAATCTATTTATCTATTTGTTTGTTTGTCTCTCTATATTTCAATCTATATATCTATTGATCTCTCTATATATCTATCAATCTACCAATCTTACTATCTATCTATATATATGTCTATTTATATGTGTATCAATTTGTCTATGTATCTATATATCTATCTTTCTATCAATCTATGTGTCTATCTATTTGTATATCTCTTTCTCTATCAATCTTTCTATCTATGAATATGTATATCTATCTCTATATCTCTCTGTCTATCTTTATAATAATCTATCTATCTTTTTGTATATTTATCTAACTATCTATATGGCTATCTTTGTGTCTATTTATCTCTCTATCAATCTATCTATCAATCTTTCTATCTTACTATCTATCTATCTATTTATATATTTTCTATATGCCTATCTATTTTTCTATCGGTATATCTATATGTCTTCCTATCTATCTATATGTCTATCTATCTACATGTCTATCTATTTTTGTCATAGGTCTACATCTGTATCTGTCTATCGACCGATCACTCTATCTATCTACTAGACTATCTATCAATCTATCTATCTATCTATCTAGCTATTTCTTTTTCTCTCTATCTCAATCTATATATATCTATATGTATTTCTATTTATATGTCTATCTATCTATCTACCAGTATATTTGTATATTTGTCTATCTATCTATTTATCTTTCTGTCTATCGATCTACCTACCTACCTACCTACCTAGCTAACTACATATTATTCTATCTATATAACTAACCATCTATTAATCTATATATCAGTCTATTAGTTTATCTATTTACCTATCTATCTGTCAACCTTTCTATCTTTATATCTTTCGATCTATCTCTATCTCTATTTCTATTTATTTATATATTTATATATTTGTCTATTTATATATCTATATCTTTGTCTTTTTATCTATATCTCTATCTCTCTATCTATATTTCTATTTATCTATATATCTATTAGTCTATCTATCTTCCTATCGAAATATATACATATCTATCTATTTATCTATCTATCTGTTTATCTGTCTATATGTCTATTTATCTTTCTTTCTTTCTATCTGATTATCTGATAATCTATCAATTTGACTATCTATTTATCTCTCTATCACTGTATATAACTAACTATCTGTCTGTCTATCTTTAAATATGTCTACCTACCTATCTGTCTATAACTCTATCTATTTAATTATCTATCTATATGTTTATCTATCTATCTAGATACATGTCTAATTGTCTATTTTTCTATCTATCTATGCATATGCTTGTCTTCCAGTCTATCTGCCTATCTTTCTATCTATCTATTTCTCTATATGGCTTTTAATCAACCTATCTATCTCCCTTTTTGTCTAATTGTCTTTCTATTTTTATATCTTTGTATCTATTTATCTATTTATAATTATGTGTTTATCTCTATGTATCTCTCTATCTATCTATCTATATATCTATCTATCTATCTTTAAATCATTATGTATATATATCTATCTATATATCTTTCTTTCGGTCTATATGTATGTCTGTCTATCTATCTATCTATATATCTATCTGTATGTTTGTATATCTTTCTATCTTTATGTATGTTTGTATATCTACCAGCATGATTGTGTGCATGCCTGATAATTGATCTATCTGTTGGTTTGTATATCTATCTACCTATCTGTAGGTATGTATGTCGATCTAACTATTTCTTTTTTTGTATGTTTATATATCTATCTTTACATCTATCTGTCTATCTATATATCTATCAACTTTCTATGAATTTATCTATCAATCTTTCTATCTAAATGACTATCTATTTGTATATCTAATTATCTATCAATCTATCTATAAATTTATATATATAATTATCTATCTATCTAGCTTTCTATCTATCTATTTATATATCTATCTATCTATTTGACTATCTATCTCTCTTTCTATCTTCATAATAATCTATATATCTTTATGTCTATATATATGTCTATCTATCTGTCTATCTATATTTCTATCTATATGTCTATCTATCTATCTATCTATTTATAAAACTTATCTTTATGTCTATATATATGTCTATCTATCTGTCTATCTATATATCTATCTATATGTCTATCTATCTATCTATCTATTTATAAAACTTATCTTTCTATCTTTTTATCAATTTTTCTATCAATCATTCTTTCAATCTATTTATCAATCTATCTATTAATCTCACTATCAATCAATCAATCAATCAATCTGTCTATTTATTTGTCAATCAATCAATCAATCTGTCTATTTATTTGTCAATCAATCAATCTATCTATATGTCTATCTATTATCTATCTATGTATCTATATGTCTAAATATCTATCGGTCAATCTATCTATTTATCTATCTGTCTATAAATCTATCTATCTATCTTTCTATTAATCTGACAAACTTTCTGTCTATCAATCTATCTATCAATCTATATCAATATATCTACTAATCTGTATATCAAACAATCAATCAATCTGTCTATCAATATAACTATTAAAATTTCTATCAATCAATCTATCAATTTGTCTATCAAACTATATATCAATTTGTTTATAAAATTGTCTATAAATATCTCTATAAATATGTACCTCAATCTATATATCTAACTAGTTTTCTATATATTTGTCAGTCAATCATCTGTCTATCAATCTATTTATTAATCCACCTATCAATCTGTCTATTAATTTTACTATTAATCTGTGTATTAATATGACTAAGAATCTATATATTAATCTTTCTATTAATCTATGTATCAATCTATATATCATTTTGTCCATCAATATGTCAATTTATCTGTCATCTATCTGTGTATCTATATGTCTATCTATCTATCTATTTATTTATCTATTGTCTATCTAACTATTTATTTATCAATCTATCTATCAATCTATCTATCAATCTATCAATCTAACTATTTATCTTTCTTTATATCTATGTATCTATCTTTATCTATATATCAATTGTCGATATACCTATCTATCATTCAATCTATCTATTTATCTATCAATCTATTTATCTATCTATCTATCATTCTATCTGTCTATCTATCTTTCTATCTGTAAATCTTTCTATCTCTCTATCAATCTATATCTCAATCTTTCTAACTATCTATGTGTCTATCTATATGTTTATATATCTATCTATCCATCTATAAATCAATTTATATTTCTATCAATCAATATATATGTCTATCTGTCTATCTATCCATTTATTTATTTGTCTATCTATATCATGTATCTATTTGTCTAACTTTATCTATCTGTCTGTCTGTCTATGAATCAATCAATATATCTATTTATCTTTCTATCTAGCAATCTATCTATCTATATATCTATATATTTGTCTGTATATATATCTATGTATCTTTTTATCTTTCTATATGCTTGATTGTCTACATGCCTGATCGACTTTGTATCTATAAGTCTATCTATCTATTTGTATATATTTTTGTCTATTTATATGTCTATCTATTTGTCTATCTATCTATCTATCTATCTATCTATTTATCTGTCTGTTGATCTTATTTGTCTATCAATTTATATATCTATATTTCTAACTCTTTATATATCTATTTGTCTATCTATCTATCCATCTCTCTATAAATCTATCTATCTATCAATCTATTTGTTTATCTGTCTATCTATATCATCTATCTATCTATCTATTTATATGTGTATCAAACTTTCTATCTATCTATCTATTATATGTCCATATATCTTTATAACTCTCTATCTTACTATCTATCTATATAACTATGTATCTTTATGTTTATCATTCTTTCAATATATATGCTTTCTAATATCTATCTATCTTTCTATCTTTCTAAAAATATATCTATCTATTTATATATATGTCTGTCTATCTTTCTATCTATCTATATATCTATGTGTTTATTTATTTATGTATATATTTATCTATCTATCTATTTGTCTATCTTTTTATTTATCTTTTTGTCTATCTATTTGTATATTTGTATATATATCTATTTATCAATCTATCTATCTACCTTTCTATTTGTTTATCTATTTAATTATCTGTCTATCTATCTATCTATCTTTTTATCAATCTATATTTGTATTTATATGTCTATCTATCTATTTATCATTTAATCAATCTATCAATGTATCTATGAATCTATTTATCAATTGGTCTATCAATCAATCTATCTATCAATCAATCAATCTATCAATTTGTCGATCAATATATCAATCAATGGGTCTATCAATCTATCTATCAACATTTTTAATAATTTGTCTATCAATCTATCTATCAATATTTCTATCTATATATATATATACATACACTTGTCTGTCTATCTTTCAGTCTATCTATTTGTCTATCTTTCTATCTATATGCCTATCTATTTCTCTATCTAATTGTCTATCAATCTTTCAATCTATATATCTTTCAATCTATCTATAAATCTATCTATCAATCTGTTTAACTAACTATCTATTTATTTGTCTATCTAATTGTTTATCTATTTATTTATTTATCTATCTATTTGTTTATATAACTGTTAATCTATCTATCTATCTAACTATAAATCTATTTATCTATCTATCTATTTATCTTTCTATCTGTCTCTCTATCTAACTATTTATCTAACTATATGTCTATCTATCTTGTCTATATATCTCTCAATCTAACTGTCTATCTATCTATCTGTATCTCTATATATCTATCTATTTATCTATCTCATAACTTACATATCTATTTGACTACTTATCTGTATATCTATCTATCTATATGTCTTTCATTATGTTTATCTATCTTTATATCAATCAATGTAAATATCTAACAATATATCTATCTATCTATTGATCTGTCAATCAATCAATCTATCTATCTTTCTAGCAATTTTTCTATTAATAATTCTATTTATTTTTATATTAGTTTATCAATCAATCTATATATCTAACTAACTAACTAACTAACAATCTATCTATCCATCTTTTGATCTATCTTTATATAATTATTTCTATCTATTTGTCTATTTATGTATTTTTCTATCTATCTGTCAAATTATATGTTTATCTATCAGTTTACCTATATATCTATCTATCTTTCTATCTATTTTTCTATGTATTTGTCTAGAAATCTATCTATCAATCTTTCTATCTGTATGTCTTTAATCTATCTATCAATTTATATATCTATCTTTCTATCTATCTATTTGTTTTCTTGTTTGTTCGTCTGTCTCACTTTCTACCTACCTGATAATCTAGCAGCCTAATTGTGTATATATGTCTATCTGTATATCTATCTTTCTTTCTTTCTGTTTGTCTATCTATAGTCTAATTATCTATCTATTTGTTTACCTATATATCTATCTATCTTTCTATCTATATGTCTAACAATATGTCTATCTGTCTATCTATTTGCCTATCTATATATCTATCTATCTATCTATTTGTCTGTCTATCAATTTATCTAGCTATATTTTTATCTATCTATCTATCTATTTGTTTATCAATATATTTGTATATCTCTCTATCTAACTATCTATCTGGCTATCTAGCTAGCTGTTTATCTATCTATCTATCTATTTGTTTCTCTATTTGTCTAACTATCTATCTATATTGCTATCTAATTATCTATTTCTAACTATCTGTCAATTTATATGTCTATCTATCTATGTTTCTATATGTTTATATATCTTTCTCTTTCTATCCATCTCTTTGTCAATCCATATGTATATCATTTTTCTATATATTTGTCTATCTATTTGTCTATCTATCTATGAATCTATCAATAAATTTCTCAATCTAACTATTTAATAATCCATATATCTATCTGTCCATCTATCTAGATGTCAATGTATCTTTCTATCTATCTATTATCTATGTGTATATCTATCTTTCTATCTATCTGTTTAACTATCTAGCAATCTATGTGTATATAAATAAGCCTATCTATCTATATATTTATCAAACTCTCTATCTATTTGTATATCAATCTGTCTATCAATCTTACTATCAATCTGTTTATAAATCTACCTATTAATATATCTATCAATCTGTCTATCCATCTCTCTATCTTTTTGTCTATCCATATGTAGAGGTGTCAAACGGGCCGGCCCAGCATGGCACGGCCCGTTTTTAACCAGCACGATCGTGCTTCCGTGCCGGGCCAGGCACGGCACGGTTTAAAAAAATCGGGCCCGGCACGGCCCGTAGGCACGGCGGGCCGTGCCGTGCCTCGCCAGGCCCGCTCGGGCAAACTTGACCGAGCGGTTCGGGAAACGGGGACCGTGGGTCGGGTCGAATTAGACCCGACCCGCGGTCTTTTTTTGCGGGAGGGGAAGCATGTGGTCGGACTCACAGGGCTCCCGGCACGGGATAAACCCGTGCAGGTTTGCCGTGCAGTGGGCCGAACCGTGCCGGGCCAGGCACGGCACGGCACGGCTCATGCCAAAGCCGGGCACGACACGGGCCCGGCTTTGTCTATCAATATGGGTATTAATCTATCTCTTTATTAGTCTATCTATTTATCTAGATGTTTTTCTATCTATCTGTCTACCAATTTGTCTATCAATCTATCTACCAATCTGTCTATCAATCTATCTATCAGTCTATCTATCAATATATCAAACAATCCATTTATTAATCTGTCTATCCATCTATTTTTGAAAATGTCTATCATTCTGTTTATTAATCTATCTATCTATCTGTATATCAATTTGTTTATCACTCTATCTATCAATCTTTATATCATTCTGTCTATCAATAAATCTATCTATTTGTCTATCTATCTATATAAATATCTATCTATCATTCAATTTATGTGTATATTAATATATCTATCTATTTGTCTATCTGTCTGTTTGTCTATCTATTAATCTATCTATTTATATGACTATCTATCTATCTATTTATCATTCTGTCTATCTATCTATCTATATATCAATCTTTCTATTAATATGTCAATCAATTTGTCTATCAATCTCTCTATCAATCTGTCTAACAATCTTTCTATCAATCTATTATATGAATTTGTCTATCAATTTATCTATCAATCTATCTTTCTTTCTATCTAACTTACTAACTATCTATCTATATTTCTATCTATCTATCTCTCTATCTCTTTATCTATATGTCTATCTATCTATTTATCTATCCATCCATCTATCAATCTTTCTATAAGTGTTTTTATTTTTTTATCAATTTGTCTGTCTATCTATCTATCAATCTGTCTATCAAAAAGTCTGTCAAAATGTTTTTTTGTCTATCTATTTATGTATCAATATATCTATCAATCTCTCTATCAATCTATCTATCAATTTTTTCTGAATCTATATATCAATCTTTCTATAAACCTATTTATCAATATTGTCTTTCAATCATTCTATCAATTTTTTTATCAATATATCTATCAATCAATTATTCAATATGTCAACCTATCTATCTATATGTTTGTCTATCTTTCTTTCTATCTATCTATTTATATATAAATTTATTTATCTATTTTTCTATTTTTCTATCTATCTATCTAACTATTTGTATATCTATATATGTATCTATCTATCTGTCTATCTATTTATCTATCCCTCTATTTATCTATCTATCTGTCTATCTATTTATCTATCCCTCTATTTATCTATCTATCTATCTATCTGTATGTATGTGTGTTTATCTATCTATATATTAATTTATCTATCTATCTATTTTTCCTTCTATTAGTCTAACTATCATTCTATCTAACTATGTATTTATCTATCTATTTGTATGTCTATCGATCTATCTATTTTTCTAATATTCAGTCTATCTATTTGTCTATCTATTTATATATCTATATCTTTTATTATCTATTTATCTGTCTATCTATCTATCTAATTTTTTATATATATTTCTTGTCAGTCTATCTATATATTTCTCTAACTATTTGTCTATCTTTATGCCTATCTATCTATTTATCTATATGTTTGCCTATCTATCTATCTATCTGTTTGTCACTTAGTTTATCTATCTTTCTATTAGTCTATCCGTCTGACTGGCTATTTGTCTTTATGACTATCTATTTGTCTGTCTATCTATCCATATGTCTATCAAACTGCTATCTATTTGTCTATCTATCTATATATCTGTCTATATATCTATCTATCTAATTAGCTTTCTGTATATGTGTCTATCTATCTAATTATCTAACTATTTGTTTGTTTTTCTATATGTCTATCTATTTTTCAATGTATTTGTCTATTATCTCTCTATCAATCTATTAATCTTTTTATCTATCTATCTATTTATGTGTTAATCTATCTATATATTTAAAAGTAAATCTATATACTTATCTATCTGTCTATCTATCTATATATCTGTGTGTTTGTCTATCTATCTATCTATTTATTAATCAATCAATCTGTCTATTTTTTGTCTATCTATCTATCCATCTATATGTCAATCAATCTATTTATATGTCTATTTATATGTCTTTCTATCTGTATACCTATCTATCTTTATATCTGCCTAATATTCTATCTAGCTTTCTAGCTATCTTTATGTCTATCTATGTGTTTATTGGTCTTTATATCTATATGTCTCTCTATATATCTATTTACATATCTATCTATCATTATGTTTATCAATCATTATATTAATCTGTCTATCAAAAAAAATCAGTGAAAATTCTCTCTCGCGAAAATACTCCCTGCGAAAATTCTCCTACGGTTTTCTCTGGATTTTCTCTCTCGCGATTTATCTTGAATAAACTGTTATGTGAATTTGTTGAATGAATTATTGTGCAAATTACTTCGTGAATTGCGGATCGATATAGGTTCTCTCGCGATTTTCTCTCTAACGTTTTATCTCGCGATTATCTTGAATAAACTGTTATGTGAATTGTTGAGTGAACTATCGTGCAAATTGCTTCGTGAATTGCTGTTTGATGTTATATTTGCATAGTGTTAATATGTGTAACTGCTTGTTTTGCGCAACGAAGTGCTCCTTGGTTCACTCGCGAAATTTCTGATATTTACAAAAAGGAAAACTGTTATGGGAATGAAGCAATATGGGTGAACATGAACAACAACATTTGTAAGAAATAATAAGCTAAATTAGAACCTGGAAGTGCTCCTTGGTTCTCTCGCAAAAATCCTCTCGCGATTTTCTCCTGCGTTTTTCTCTGGCTTTTCTCTCGCGATTATCTGGAATAAACTGATATGCGAATAATTGAGTGAATTATTGTGCAAATTGCTTCGTGAATTGCTGTTTGATACAATATTTGCATAGTATTTTATGTGTAACTGCTAGATTGAGCAACAAAGAGAGAAGAACACTCCATTGCTGCTCAAACCAAGCTCAACTCAAGGTGAGAATGGAAAAATCTGACTTATTATTAAATAATAAGTCTTTTGCCTCGATGGTGAAGGGAACCACGCCAATTTCACGAACTCAAGGGAACAAAAATGGGCTCCCAGCAATCATCTTCTCTGCTGAAGAATCTCGAAGGCTCTTAGAACCTTTCGAATACACGCTCGTTGGTAAGTTCTCTCACGGCAGGCCTCATGCGGTTGGAGTTCAGAAATTCATCGATAATTTAAAGCCCAAGGGGAAGGTGAAATTTGCTGATTTCGATGGCAAACATGTCGTGCTGCAATGCTTTCTACTGGAAGATCAATATCACCTATGGCAGGGTGGATTATGGCAAGTTGACGGATTCCCCATGCGTATACTGAAGTGGACAAAGGATTTTACTCCTCTTGAAGAGGCGCCTATAGCCCAGGTATGGTTTACATTGCCTTTTCTGCCACTTCATCTTTTCTCCGAAACATCTCTCTATGCAATTTCGTCGTGTTTGGGTAAGCCCATGTTACGAGATGAAGCCACAGTAAACATGTCAAGGCCGAATAAAGCACGTGTATGTGTCGAGCTAAACCTCTTAACTAAACCGCCCGACAAAATATGGATAGGTAGTGGTGAAGGGGAACAGGTCGAGGGGTTTTGGCAAACTGTCATCCCCGAAAGCCTTCCTCCTTACTGCATAAAATGTAAGAGGCTCGGGCATGAAAATTTATCGTGCAAGGTGGGGAAAGAAGAGCATAACAACGGGCAGCAGCACGAAGGAGGAGGTACGAAGGTGATGCGATGGGTAAGGAAAGAGGAGGCTTCACTTCTCAAACAAAATATCCAACCGAAGGGAGATCTGGTTAGTGGAATAATATCAAGCATCCCACCAGATAATCCAAATATTACTCAAGAAGAAGGAACCCCGATAGAGACTAACTTGGGGATAGAGAATGATGTTAGCTCAAATAAAGGATGGGAGGAGGTAAAACACAAGAGAAAATATAAAAAAACATCTAAAACCAGAATTGTATTGAAAGAAAAACTTGATGATTATGCGTGGATAGATGAAGATCTTTTGGATTTTCCTGAAGATGAACTGGTAATTTTTAGTTGCCCCTCAAGTCACAAGGGTGATGTATCTCAAGACGAGCCTGAGGTGAAAGCAAAGGATGATATATATATTTATAATGAAGATTGGGGGAATCTTTCAAGAACCCAATCCATGGAGGCCCTAAAGCAAATGGCCATGGTGCTCGGAAAACAGGTAAAATATAATGAGATTAGGCATGAAATTCCTCACACTCCTAAAACAGTAAGAAATACGAAAAAATATGCTAACATGTCTTATGAATCTAAGTGTACAACTCGAGCCCAAGCTAAATTAGTTTTTAATGGATAGATGTCTATATTGGAATGTTAGGGGGGTAGCTAATAGCCCCACGATAAATAGATTAAGACTTTTAATTAAAGAACATAAAATCTCATTAATGATTATTGCAGGACCAATGGTCCTACAAGATCAACTAAATAAATATAGAGAAATTTTAGGATTTAATAAGGCTTATGCTAACCTAAATAGTAAACTTTGGATTTTATGGCACAGTAAATTGAAAATTGAAATAATAAAAGATACCAAACAAAGAGTACATTTCAAATTAGATAAGAGCACAGATCAAATAATCTCAGCAGTTTATGCAAAAAATGATAAACAATCTAGGTTGGCTTTATGGGAAGAAATGAAAGATATAGCAAGTAGAAATTCACCTTGGATTATAGGAGGCGACTTTAACATAATTAGAAGCCCTCAAGAAAAGAAAGGTGGCAAACCACCGGATAAGGTAGCCATGAAACAATTTAATGATACAATAGCCATTACTAATCTAATGGAAATAGATTTCACTGGTTCGAGATATACCTGGTGCAATAATTGGAAAAAAAGAGGAGTCATCTTGGCTCGACTGGATAGGATATTGTGTAACACAAAGTGGGTCACCTCACAAGGGATTACGGGGCTTAGACACCTAAATAGAACTTGCTCTGACCATAGCCCCTTGCTTATCACGATTCAAAGAAACCAGGGTAATATGTCTAATTTTAAATTCCAAAATATGTGGGTAAAGCATGCGAGCTTCGCATGACTTGTCAGTGAGTCTTGGAAAGAGCCAGCAGAGGGAAAACCGATGCAAGTTCTATCAATTAAACTTATGAGGCTAAAAGCTTGTTTAAAAACATGGAATAAAGAGGTTTTTGGGAAATTAAATCAGGAGCTAAAAAAACTAGAAGAAAAAGTAGCAAAGCTGGAGCAAGATTTTGACTCCACTAATAATAATGAAACTCAGATAGAATTAAGTAAGGCTAAAGGAGAACTGAGATTGAAATTACACATGGAAGAAATTTATTGGAAACAACGAGCAAAAATAAAATGGTTAAAAGATGGTGATCGTAATACTAAATTTTTTTATAATATGTCTAAAATAAAATCTCAAAAAATTAAAATTAAAGGACTAATAAATGAAGAAGGAAAATGGGTAGAAGATGAAAAGGAAATAGGAGCTCTCTTTAAAAATTTTTTTGAAAATCACCTATGTAGTCAGTCATGTAGGACAGATAATTCTCTAATGCATGAGATTAGGGCGACCATCACGGAAGCTCAAAACCAATTAATGGAATTAATCCCAGAAGAACCAGAAGTTAAAGAGGCTGTCTTTAGTCTTGATAAAGAAGATAGTGCAGCAGGACCTGATGGTTGGAATAATTATTTTTTCCAGGTAAACTGGCATACGATTAAAACTGAGCTAGTCCCTGTAATTGCAAGTTTTTTTGTAGGTGCGGAAATCCCAAAATCATGGGTAAAATCTTTTATAGTATTAATTCCAAAAAAAGAATCACCACAGAAATGTGACGATTATAGACCAATAAGTTTATGCAATGCTATTTATAAAATATTGGCAAAAATATTACAAAATAGGCTAAGCTTAATTTTACCGTCAATAATATCTCAGGAACAAATGGGCTTTGTTAAAAATAGATTAATGATTGAAAATATAAAACTTGCATCAGAAATGATGAAAGAAATATGAGGTAAATCTAGAGGAAAAAACTTAGTGGTCAAACTAGATCTATCGAAAGCCTTCGATAGAGTGGAATGGGATACCCTTTGCTTTGTGCTAAGAAGGTTCGGCTTCTCTGAGCTGACCATAGATCTAATATATAGATGCATTTCAAGTACTTGGGTAAGAGTCCTGGTAAATGGTAAGATAAGTGAGGAATTTAAACCAAATAAAAGTTTAAGGGAAGGGGATCCGTTATCCCCCCTTCTTTTTGATATCTATTTAGAACTATTAATAAGAAACTTGAATAAGAAAATATCCGAAGGTAAAATAATGTCATTCAGACAACCAAGGAATACACCCAGAATATGCTGTTTAGCTTACGCAGATGACCTTATAATATTTACTAATGCTAACATAAAGTCTTTAATGAATCTTATGGATCTTCTTCAAATATTTGAAAAAGAGACAGACCAAATGGTTAATAAAAGTAAATGTCAGTTCATGCTTGCTAAAAATGCAAAATTAAAGTTAGTAAATAAAATAAAAATATTACAGGTTTTGTAGAAATTAAAGGGGCATTAATGTATCTAGGTTGTCCGATATATGAGGGGAGGTTGAAGGAAGAATATCTATCTTACCTTCAAGACAAGCTAAGAAAGAAAATAGCAGGATGGAAAAAAGAGATCCTGGGATTTGGGGGGAGGATTACGCTGCTTTCACACGTATTACAAAGCACACTAACACACATTTTATCAGTGATACATCCCCCTAAAAAATTTATTAAAAAACTCGAATCAGAAATGGCTAACTTCTTATGGGGTAAAAAACAAGGCAGTAATAAACTACACTGGAAGGACTGGAAAAGTATCTGTTATCCGAAAGAAGAAGCATGATTAGGTCTAATGAGCCTCCAGGACTCGGCAGCTGCCTAGGACTGTAAAAGCTGGTGGAGACTTAAAGAAAGCGATAATCTTTGGGCTAAATATATGCGAATAAAATATTTAGATAATAAGAATAAGACCTCTAAGAAAGTTTCGAACAGTTGGAAGTCAATGGAAAAACAAAAAGAGATAGTAGACTCACACTCTATATTAAAGAAGAGTGGCTGGAATTGGACGTTAACACTACAAGGAAACTTTTCCCTCAAGTCGGCAAAAGATTTGGTCAGAAAGAAAAAACCGGCTCAAACTCTATTTAAATGGGCATGGCAAGAAAACATCCCGCAAAAAATGCGCTCCTTCACATGGAAGGCTTTAATGAATGCTATACCGGTAGATAGAAATATACAAAAGAAAGGGATAAACATGGCATCAAGATGCGAATGCTGTTCACAAGCGGTTGAAACAACTGATCATTTTCTTTCTAATGGACCCATCGTAGTAGAAATATGGAGAGAGATGGAAGGGGAAAAAAGAATATGTAAAATAGATGATGGATTAATAGATAAAGTTAAAAAATGGGAAAAAGAAAACACGAAAAGCCCCACCAGGAAATGGCTTAATCAGAAACTGCCGCATCTAATTATTTGGTGCATATGGAAATCTCGAAACAAAAGTAAATTTGAAAATATAAGGATGAATTTAACAGAAATTATAAAAGATATTAGAAAGGAGATATGTAATATATCAATAATAAAACCGATAGTAATACAGGAAATGAAACAAGAAAAGAAGCTTGAAAAAGAATGGGATCTCACATATAAAGTCTTAAATCAGCAATGGGCTAAATGTATATACTGGAATGCTCCGCCGGTTGGCAAACTCTCACTTAATACGGATGGGAGTTTTAGCAGGGACACTGAAATAGTAGGAGGAGGCGGGGTAATAAGAGATCATATAGGGACAGTACAGAAAGCTTTCACCAGATCTAGTAGAGCCTCCTCGGCTTTAGAATCAGAAATTAGAGCATTAAAATCAGGGTTAGAGATATGTAAGTAGCTAAACTTTAAAAACATTGAAGTTCAGGTAGACTCAAAATTACTAGTTGAAACAGTAATCAATAAGAAAATATTATGGAGGTATGAAGAGGACCTAGAAGTAATTCTTAGTCTTTTGGACGAACTGAAGGCCTCAATAATTCATATATATAGAGAAGCTAATAATCTAGCGGACAGTCTATCTAAAATAGGCACCACCAGAGGAGATATTGAATATAACGAGAAATTCATGCCAAATAAACTAAAGGGAATAGCATGTTTAGATAAAATGGGATTTCCTTATATTAGAACAAATAAACAGACCACGAAGGTATGACAAAGTCTCAACTTTCTGATGGATTGAGCGAGAATTCATCACTGTAGAGAATTTCTGTCTCACAATTAAATGGAATGGAAGGGTGGAGATTGAGCCATATTTAAAAATAAAATAAAACTTAAATCTTAATTTTGAATTTTGAATTTAAAAAAGAAGCATACAGATTAGAATTATAAATGTCTTAACTGTGCTTTTCGGCAGAATAGTGAGTATCTTAAAAGATGTATCTTGATTTCCCTTGCAGGATGTTAAGAAGAATAATAGGGTATAAATGTAGGAGATCCCATTGCAGGATGTGTTAATTCTGTATTTCGGCGGAATAGTGCATAGCTTAAAATGCAAGGGTGTCAAGATAATATGTATGTAATTTAGAAAGTATGTGCTAATTCTGCATATCTAAAAATATGTGCTAATTCTGCATTTCGGCAGAATTCAATATTCTCTTTAGAAAGTATGTACTTTGACTTTCCTTGCAGGACAATATGTATTCTGACTTTCCTTGCAGATTGTTAAGGAGGAGAAATCGACAATTCTGTGGAGCTTTAGTCTTATGTTGTATAAGTTTAATCAAGGATAAGGGTAATAGGGTGTCAAGATCTTGTAGGCACGTTCATTTTTTTTCTCTTTGGTTTTGTTACAGGATCGACAGTGTATAAACGAGGAAGGAAGACGGCTGGAAACCTTTTAGAAAGTATGTGAAGAGAAGAGCCAGACGCACGGGGAAGAGGAGAGATAGAGGCCCGACCACATGGGCAGCACTATCCCCATGTGCTGCCTCCAGATGTTGTTTGCTGCAGCTACAACTGCCTCCACACTGATGTAGTGACCTATGCAGTCTATTGCAGTCTGATGAAAACCTGCTGGTGTGGAAGTCTATTGCTGTCTATTGCTGTCTGTTGCTGTGGAAGAAGCTGCCTGAACCTACCTGAACAAAAAAATCATGATGATGGGAGAATAAAGAAGAAGTTGTGGAAGTCTGTTTGCTATCTGTTGCTGCCATAAGCGCAGTCTGTTGCTGCCATGGGAGAACAAAAATTTTACACAGTGCATATACCTATGTAGAGAGCAATCTGTTGTTGCCATGAGTCCTCCCGCTGCTGAGATGAGTATACCTGCTAGTGTGGAAAGTCTACATGCTGTTCACTGTTACATAATTATGAAGAATCACAAAGAGAGTGGCTTCCGCTACAGTTAACTTAAATAAGGATAATGCTATGTACTTTGGGACAGGGAATTGCCCTGTAAATGTAATGTCTTGCAAATAGACTTCTGAGGTTGTAAAGGTTTTCCTCCGCCTACAAGTGAGGGTTATGTATTTTTTAATAAAAGATAAAAGCCTTTTAAAAAAAATCTGTCTATCAATATGTCTATAAATCTATCTATCAATTTGTATATGAATTCATCTATCAAACTATCAATCTATCTATTTATCTATCTATCTTCCTATATGTTTATTTATATGTCTATTTATCTATCTGTCTATCTATTTTTTATCAATATATCTATTAATCTTTCTATCAATCTATCTATCAATCCATCAATCAATCGATCAATAAACATGTTTATAAATATGTATATAAATTTATCTATCAATATGTTTATAAATCTATACATCAATCTGTCTATCATTTAATCAATCTATCTATCTATCTATTTATCTATTAGTCTATCTATCTATCAAATTGAATATTTATTAGTCTTATAATAAGTATATGAATCTATTTAGTTTATCTATCTCAATCAATCTATCCATTAATCAATTTATCTATAAATCTATCTATCTATCTATTTTCTATTTGTCTCTCTATCTATCTATCTATTTATTATCTATATATTTGTATATCTATCTGTATATCTATCTATCTATCTATCATAATGTCTATCTATCTATCTATCAATTTATTTTTTAATCAATTTATCTATCTATCTATCTATTATCTGTCTATCTATCTATTTATCTATATTTCATTCTAATTATTTATAAATCTATCAATCAATCTATTTATCAATATGACTATTAGTCTATATTTCAATATATCAATAAACCTGTCTATCATTGTGTCTATCAATAAATCTATATATCTTTTTGTTTATATATCTATCTATTTATCTAACTATCTATCTATTTATCTATCTGTTTATCTATCTATCTATCTATCAATATTTCTATCAAAGTGTATATCTATATGTCTATTTATATTTATCTATATATTTATTAATCTATCATTAATCTATCTATCAATCTGACTATATCTAAATCTATTTATTTGTCTATCTGTCTATCAATCTATCTATCTATCAATCTATTAATCATTTTGTTTATAAATCTATAAACCAATCTATATATCCTTCTCCTTATTAATCTGTCTTTTTATCTGTCTATTTATTCGTATATCTATCTATCTAACTATATGTCTATCTATCTATTTATCTATATGAATTCTATCTATCTATCTATCTATGTATCAATTTATTTACTATCTACCATTCTATCTTTCATTCTATCTATTTATCTATTTGTCTGTCTATCTATCTATCTATTTGTCTATTTTAATATCACTATATCTGTCTATCTGTCTATCTATCTTTATGTATATATGTTTGTCTATGTATCTCTCTATCTATCAATTTATTAATCTACTTATCTATTTGTCTATCTATCTATCTCTATGTTTGTCTATCTATTTATCTATCAATCCATCGATCTATCTATCTAACTATCTATCTGTCCGTTTGTGTGTTTATTTATCTGTCTATGTATCTATCTATCCATCTATTTGTTTGTTTGCATATCTCTCTTTCTATCTATTTATCTACATGTATATCTATTTGATTAATTATCTTAATATCTATTTGTTTGTCTATCTATCTATCTATCTGTATGTATATCTTTCAATTTATCAATCAATATATCTATCTATCTATATTTCTATCTATATTAATATCTTTCTATCTATCAATCTATTTGTCGATATATCCGTCTATCAATTCATCTATCTATCTGTCTATCATCTATCTATCAGTCTATATATATATATATATATGTTTGTTTGTCTATCTATCAATATATCTTTCTATCTATTTGTCTGCCTGTCTCTCTAATGATCTTCCTACATTAATGTCAATCTGTCTATCTGTGTGTCAGTATGAATGTCTTCAAACTATTTGTTTATCTATATGTATATAAATCTATGTATCTATCTATCTATATATCTCGCTATCTATCTAATTATATAACTATCTATATCTCTTTCTATCTAATGTTCTATCTATCTTTCTATCCATGTTTTTATCTATATCTTTATATATATATATATATATTTATTTAATTATCTATCTTTTTGTCTATCTATCTAACTATTTATTTATCTATCTATCTATCTATTTCTATAATAATCTATTGATCTATATGTCTATCTATATGTATATCTATCATTCTATCTATAAATCAATTAATCTTTCTATCTATATATCAATCTCTTTATCTGTATGTTTGTCTATCTATCTATTTATCTAGCTATCTATATATCTAAAAATTTACCTATCAATTAGTCTATCTATCAGTCTATTAATCTATCAATTAATCTATCTATCAAACTATCTATCTATCTATCTATCTAACTATCTATTTCTTTATCTAAATGTCTTTCTATCTGTGTATCTATTTGTCTATTAGTTTGTCTGTCTTTTTGTATGCCTGCCTGCCTACCTACCTAATTGTCTACCTGCCTGAAGTCTAAAAATCTCTCAATCTGTCTATCTGTATATCTTTCTATCTATCTATCTATTTGTCTATCAGGTTGTATATCTATATGTTTATCTTTCCATCTCTCTATAAATCTATATTTCAATTTATATATCAATCTATATATCAATCTCTCTATTTATCTATCTATATATATATATCTTTCTATTTTTTTATCGATCTATCTATTTATATCAATCTGACTATATATATATATATATCTATGTATGTATCTATTTATCATTCTAACTTTCTATCAATCAATTTGTGCATCAATCTTTCTATCTATCAGTATATCAATTTGTCTATTAATCTATATATTAAAACTATCTATATGTCTATTTTTCTATTTGTCTATCTATTTGACTGTCTATTTGGTTGTCTATCTATCTATTTATATATCTATCTATTAGTCTACCTACCTGATTGAATTTCTATCTCCTTGACTCTCTATCTATCTTTCTATTTGTGTATCTATTTATATGTCTATCTATATATTTGTTTGTTTGTTTGTCTTTATATATATATATATATATATATATATATCTATCTATCTATCTATCTATTTGTCTATTTTAATATCTATCTATCTTTCTATCTATATGTCTATCTATCTATCTATCTGACTGTCTATCTATTTGTCTATGAATCTTAATATCTATTTATCTATCTATCTTTCTTTCAATCTATATGTCTATTTATCTATCTATCTATTTATTTGTATATCTCTTAATATATCTATTTTTCTATCTATCTCTTAATCTATCTATTTTTCTATCTTCTTATATATTTCTATATCTATCTGGCAATCAATTTGTCAATATATTTGTCTATCAATCTGTCTCTCTATCTATCTTTCTTTCTTTTTGTCTGTCTATCTATTTGTTTGTTTGTGTGTTTATCTATCTGTCTGTCTATTTGTCTACCTACCTTCCTGACTCTCTGCCTAGCTGACTATCTTTTTGTTAGTTTTTGTGTTTGTCTTAATGTCTATCTATCTATTTATTTGTCTATTTTTTAATCTATTTGTGTCAATCTATCAGTGTGTTTTTCTATATGTGTGTCTATCTGACTATCTATCTATCTGTCTATATTTTTGTCTATATATCTATCCATCTTTTTTCTATTATTTGTCAATCTAATTGTCTATCATGTTTATATCTATCCATGTATCTATCTATTTATATATCTATCTATATATCTATATATCTATTTATCTGTCTGTCTGTCTATCTATCTATCTTTTTGTCTGTCTGTCTGTCTATCTATCTATCTTTTTGTCTGTCTATCTATCTATCTATATATCGATATGTTTATCTATCTATATATCTATTTGTCTTAAGTATCTGTCTATCTATTTGTCTATATATCTCTTTATCGATCTATCTATCTATATGTTTATTTATCGATTTAGCTATCTATATATCTATCTATTTATCTATTTAGCTATCTATCTATTTATCTATCTATGTCTCTATATATCAATGTATGTATGTATGTATCATAGTATCTATATATATATCTATCTGTCTATCTATCTGTCTATCTATCTATCTTTCTTTCTTTCTTTCATTCAATATATCTATCTACCTATCTATCTATTCATCTATCTATCTATCTATCTAACTTAATATCTATCTATTTATTTATCTATCTATCTATTAGTCTATCTATATGTTTATCTATCTATCTATCTATTTATCTATCTATTTATCTATCTAACTATTTATCTATCAATTTATCTATCTATTTATCTATCTATTTATCTATCTATTTATCTATCTATCTATCAACCAATCTATCTATCTATCTATTTATCTGTTTATCTACCTATCTGTCTCTATCTGTTTATATTTTGTCTATCTATCTATCTATCTATCAATTTATCTATCTATTTATCTATCTAACTATTTATCTATCTATTTATCTATCTATCTATTTAAGTAATTTTTTGAATTTTAAAAATTATTAATTATATCAAATAATATGAAATTTTGTGCGTTTAAAATTATTTCATATTATCTTCGTAAAAATTAATATGAATTCATTAAAAATGTATTACCATAAAATATTAATTTTTATAGTTTTTTTAACATTATTTGTATTTTATAACTTTTAGGTGAGTGGCTATATGATAAATCATCTTTCATTTATATATTATTATATGAAGTTTAATAATTTCATACCTATTTAATATATTTTTTAGGCAAAACATATTTTTTTATTGTTTATATATTTATTGTTTAATTAATATTATAATAAAAAATTATAAGGTATTTGTTTTTCATTTGTACCTTGATACATGCACATTAATTTTGTTGAAAATATTTTGATAGTAAATAAAATTAATGAGTATTTTTTATTATATATATATATTGTTTAATTAATGTTTTAATAATTAAAAATATAAATATTATCCTAAAATATACATTCTCTCTCTGTTGACGCATCTCTAACAGTAATAGAGCTGAATTCCTCCTCATTCCGTCATTATCTCTTGACGCCGATTCAACTAAAATTAATATGATGTTAATGTTTTAATTTGTTATTGATTTGAGGTGTGTTTATATATTTATTCTTCATCAATTATCTTGGATTTCTTAATCGAAGTGTACACATTTTTATTCTGTTTTTTTTGTTTCCGAATTTCTTCTTTGATCAACATGGTATGCTTGGATTTCGTATATAAACTTATTCGTATACATGTTTCATGTACTTGTTATATAATACGTTGTCATTGTGTGGATTTTGATGGTTACCCTATACAAAAACAATATATAAATAGTATATATACTTAGGTTTGTCGACATGATATCTATAAAAATAGAATACATCAATATGCATGTGTATTTTATACATAACTAGTATACATACTTAGGTATGCCAACTTGATATCTACGAAAATAGTATAAATCAATATGCATGTGTATTTTATACATAACTAGTATACATACTTAGGTATACCGACTTGATATTTACAAAAAATATTCAAAAATGAGAAATGATTGAATTCAAAAATAAAATAAAATAAAATAAATAAAATAAATAAAATAAATAAAATAAATAAAATAAATAAGATAAATAAGATAAATAAAATAAATAAGATAAATAATATAAATAAGATAAATAAGATAAATAACATAAATAAGATAAATAAAATAAATAAAATAATAAAATAAATAGAATAAATAAAATAAATAAAACAAATAAAATAAATAAAATAAAAGTTTAGCATGTCAAATTAAATTAAACTGATTATACTCGATTGAACCAGTTTGAACAAATCTACCAACTTCTAGAAATCTCAATAATATTAACACATTTAATTGAAAATAATTGAGCAAAAGTTTCTCAATTCACTTTGAAATGTTCTCATGATATGTGTCGTTGTGTGCTAGGAACCCCAAATCACTTTTATTTATAGGCAAGATTCCAAGTTTTATAATTTTTGATGCAACATTTAGTAAGCCAACACATAGCTTTCACATGTCAAGTTTTACATGAGTTTCTCAATCCTTGGCAGGTATACACATCATCATATAATAAGCACACTTTCAAGCACTTGGCATTAATGCATGAAAACAGATAGTAAGCACATAATCAAATACTTATCACTCATGTAAGCCAAGATATGGAAATAATACATACTAACACATGATATTCATGCAAGTAAGCATGTGATAAGCTTGTAAGTCAACATATGATATATATATATATATAATTATTCTTATTAATTTTTTCATAGACTTTATTATAATTTTCCTACATGCTTAATTTATATTCTTATGGTTGCACTTATCTTTAACAAAGATTATCATGGTGTGTGTGTGTGTGTAAAGATTTATATTTATCATGTATCTAAGATTTTGTAAAATAAATTTATCTCAAAATTATCTCAAACATAATAACTTCATATTTATATTTCTTGAAATAAAACACTTATATTTCTAATAATTTCAATATTCCTTCAATAGATGTCTCATAGTGTGTGATTCCTTGTGATCTCTCTTGTTTTAGTGATGAGTGAACTTGTTGAATCAAGTTTAGTAAAATTAAAATAATGATTTCATACTGATATAATAAGATCAACATATAGCAATGTGTCATGGACACTCAAGCTAAGATAGTATAAAATATAAGAACCAAACTTTTTTGTACATAATTACTATCAAGAATAATATTTTTAAAAACAAATAGCATGGTAATAAAATCTGAACTAACAACATGGTAGACTAATCGGGAAAAGATGATGAATACTCTAACACTGAAAATATGAGTCTGATCCTCGTAGATGTTGGATAAGTTTTTTATGGTGCTATCATTTATCATGTTGTTCAGATGTTGGGACGTGAGTTTTACCTATTCTAATCGTGAAGCCTTTTAGCTTATATACGAGTCAAATAATAATTTTGGGTTGAGTTTGGGAGAAGGGTAGGTAGATAAAAAAAGTATAATATTTTAAATCTATAACATTTTTACTTTAGATAAAGGATATAAAACTATTAAAAATATTTAGAAATTTTTAATGTTTATAATCCCCACAATGTCATGCAACATAATAGATTTATTTTCTACCAAAAAATGGTTTAACTTCTATTTATACCATTAACAACTGTGGATTATTAAGAGTTTGGGTATCTTTGTCACGTTGATAAATTTCATGTCATACAAGAGTATTCTCCTTACGACAACATTCATTAGGACACCCTTTATCCTGCCATGTTAATAACATCATCTTTTAACACATGGTAATTTTTCTGTGATGCAATATGTTTATTTTATAAAATTTAAAAAACTAATAAATATTATTAGTAATTGTTAGTTGAACATTGTTGTTATTAATTGTTTATCATAACTATTAGTTGTAACCTAGAAGCTTGAATCTATGTTTCGAGTTTCACAAAATTTATCGCAGATGTATCTCGCAATAAATAGTAATAAAAAATATAAGAAAATATGAGAAGTATTATGGAAATGTATGTATCATTAATGAAACATTATTTTATAGTACTAGTGAATATATGTTAGTACTCTTTTATGTGAGTACTCTTTTATAGTTTAATATGATATAAACATATTTATTAATTATTTTTTAGTCAAGAATTGTTAAATATTATTTCATAAGTTAATAAAATAAATATAAATTAATATAATTTCAAGAACATCAATACAATATAATAAAAAAAATAGTAACATATCATAAAAATACAGCAAAATGAATTATAAAGAACATTAATAAGGTGTAAATAAAAATAAAAATTTTAAAACTATTAAGAATTATATTGTAATATTATATTTTATTATCTTGAGATACTAGGATGAGATGATTCATATAGATTAAGAGTATATATAGTTTCTTTTTGTATTTATAAGTGAATTTTTATTTTATTTAATAAATTATAATGTCATTTTATTTTTTTTATTCATAATTTTATATTATTGTGAGATTTTATTTATTTTATTCAGTTGTTTTATTTTTTATGGGAATACTTGATATGTAAAGTTTCATCAATCATTTTTATTCATTATGTAAAGGCATGAGTTTTAGTTATATATTATTATTATTGAGTAGTATTTTTTTTATATCATTTTTTTTCATTTTCATGCATATATCTTCATATTTTTCTTTATTTATATATATATATATATGTGGACATGCAGATATATGGAAGAAATTTATGATGTTTTAGCAGAACATATCTTCCCTATAGAAGTTGTAGTAAATGACCATTAAACGTAACTTCCTACTCATGTGGAAAATTGTAGAAATATAGTATTTCTTCTCTCTCTCTCTCTAAACATCATTGCTGGCCATATTTTAGATATTTATTGAAGTTGTATGACTATATATAAATATATGTATAACTATATAACACTCTACATAATTAAATATATCTATATTTGTAAGTATGTATATATATATATATATATATATATATATATATATATATATATATATATATGTAAATCTATATATTTATTTATAACTTTATATATTTATGTATAACTATTTGTATGAATATATCTATATATAACTATATGCTTAACTATATAAAAATATTTATAGTTATATATACAATATGTATAATAACATATAATTATAAATAATTGTATCTTATTATAAAGTATTACTATAAAAGATTTATACATAACTATATTTAAAAATATATTTTACAGCTTATATTTAAAATATATTTGTATATATTAGTATTCAAAAATTATTTCACTATAAATATATATACCTACATGTATAGATATAAGTTTAACTATACGTGTAACTATATGTATAACCACATGTAACTATATTTATAATTACATATATAACAACATACAACATTATGTTTACTTATATGTGTATAACTATATATAAATATTTCTAAAACTAAATAAAACATTATATAATTAAATATAACTATATTTTTTAACTATTCATACATATATGTAAATCTATATACTTGTTTATAACTTTGTATATATTTATGTAAATCTAAATATAACTATTCATATGAATATATATATATATATATATATATATATAACTAAATGTTTAATAATATATAATTTTTTATAACTATATATATTATATGTATAATAACATATAACTATACATAATTTTATATTATTAATGTATAACCTATATTTATATATATAATTAACATCATATATTTAATATACATTTTTATATATTAGTATAAAAAATTTATTTTAGTATATCCATACCTATACATAACTATATGTATAAATATATGAAATTATATGAACAAATATATATACATACATGTATAAATATAAGTTTAACTATAAGTGTAACTATATGTATAATCATATGCAACTATATTTATAATTACATGTATAATAACATACAACATCATTATTAATTATATGTGTATAACTATATCTAAATATTAGTAAAACTAAATAAAACTTTATATAATTAAATATAACTATATTTTTAACTATTTATACATATATGTAAATCTATATATTTGTAGATAACATTGTATATATTTATGTATAACTAAATTAACTACTCATATGAATATATATATATATATATATATATATATATATATATATATAGCAAAATGTTTAATGATATATAATTTTTTATAACTATATATATTATATGTATACTAATATATAACTATAAATAATTCTATCTTACTAAAATTATAACTATAAAAACTTTTATACATTACTATATTTAAATAAATTAATTAACAACATTTATTTAATTTACATTTTTATTTATTAGTATATTAATGTATTTTAGTATATCCATACCTATACATAACTATATGTATAAATATATGAAATTATATGAACAAATATATATGCATATATGAATAAATATAAGTTTAACTATACGTGTAACTATATCTATAACTACATGTAACAATATATATAAGTATATGTATAAAAACAAACAACACAATGTTTAACTATATGTGTATAACTATATATAATGATTCTTATAACTATAAATAACTCTATATAAATAAATATAACTTTATTTTTAATTATGTATACATATATGTACATATATGTACATATATGTAAATCTATATAATTGTTTATATCTTTGTATACATTTATTTATATTTACTTATAACTACTTGTATGCATATATCTATATATAATTATATGTTTAACTATATGTAACTATTTATAAATATATTTACTATATGTATCCTAACATATAATTATATATGGAATAATATTAATTTGTTGAACTAATTTGAAATTAAATGGCATAATATATAATATCAACGATATGCAAGCACGTAGAATGAGAGTGTCTGTTGATCAGGCTCATATATGGTATAGTACAAATAAGGGTCATACTCTTACCTAATCCCTACCCTTGGGCCTCATGCTCAATTATGAACTTATGTATGACAAAAGATGTAATATTTGATAGGTTTATACAGAAGAAATATTATTTTATTTTATATAATTTTTCATTCTAACATTGCACTCTCTATGTCTCTCTCTCTCTCTCTCCCCCTCTAATTCTTCATGTCACTCTATTCCTCATTTTCTTTATGTGTCACACACTCTCTCTTGTTATTTTCTTTCTTGCTCTCCATTCTTGCTTGTTCTCTCTCTCTCCCCCCTCTCTCTCCCCTCTCTCTCCCTCTCTTCCTCTTTCTCTCTCCATCTCTGTTCTTGTTTCTCTCTCTATCACTCTTTCTCTTCCTCTCTCTCTCTCTCTCCCCATATCTCTCCCTTTCACCAATTCTCTCTCATTCTTTTTCTTTCTCTCTCCCCTCGTCTCCCCATTTCTCTACCCCTCTTTCTCTCCCCACCTTATCTCTCTCTCTCTCCCTCTCCTCCTTCAAACATTAAATGTCTTTTTTTGCTTTCTTTTCTTGTGCATTATCGTACTTTGCACCCTTTATCTAGTATAACTGTGATATCTTTTAATCTTTATCGTACTAAAAATTACTTTATTTATTAATGTAGATTCTACAATCGCATTGCCTCGATTTTCATTATATTTAAATTTTAAATATTCAAAAGTAAGTAGTTTTATTTAATTATTTGTATATTTTATAGTAATAAAATGTTTTATTTATAATAATGATTGGGCATTATTTTTTGTAAATAAACAGGACAAAATGAGCTTAGATCATCAATGGATATACAGAAGGGTTATTAATGGATTTTTGAATAAAGATTTTTTGACTAGGCTTGAAACTTTCATTAATTTTGCATGTAGTCAATCAAGATAGATGGATGAAAACAAAATTAAGTGTCAATGCAATCATCGCAAGTGTTAGAATATTCCTTTTCGTGATGCAAACACTATAAGATATCATTTGGCTAAATATGGCGATGTGCCAAATTATTTTGTTTGGATTTATCATGGAGAAAGTACAATGGCTCTGAATAATGACCAAAATGAGGGTATTGAATTGTTTACTTGTGGTGAAGAATCATCAAGCACATAACATAGAATGATCACGGAAGCTGTTGGTGCTGACTTCAATATGGATTACTTGGATGAACCACCTAATCTTGAAGCTCAGAAATTTTATAAAATGCTTAAAGTTGTAGATTAAGAGTTGTGGTCTGGTTGTAAAACACATTCGCAATTGTCACTTGTGGCTCTACTAATAAGCAATAAGTTAGAAAATCATATGTTTGAAAAATTATTTGATATGGTGACAGAACAGATGAAAGAGATTGTTCCGGATAATAATTTTATCACTAACAACTTTTACACCACTAAAATGTTACTACGAGGAATTGGTCTACTAGTGGAAAAAATTGATTATTGTTTAAATGGATACATGTTATATTGGGGTGGTGATAGTTATTTAATTAGTTATAAGTTTTGTGACCATTCTCGGTTTAGGAAGGCAACTCTTGTTGTTGTTACGCTACAAAAATTGAAGGTTGTCTTTAAGAAGATGTATTATTTTCCATTAATTCTCGATTACAGAGACTATAAGCATCAAATGCTACAACAAATGATATGAGGTGGCATTTCGAGCATGAAGTTGAAGAATGGGTAATGCGTCATTCATCCGATTCACCTGCTTTGAAGAATTTTAATTATATACATCAAGATTTTGCAGCATAAAGTCAAAATTTGAGATTAGGTCTTTGCACTGATGGATTTCAGCCATATGGGCAATCTGGACAACATTATTCAACATGGCCAGTGATTGTGACATCTTATAACTTGTCTCCGTGGTTGTGTTTGAAGGAGTTATATATGATTTTGTCAATATTGCTTCTAGGGCTAAAAAATCCGAAAGACATGCTCGATGTTTTCTTACAGCCTCTTATTGCATTGTTAAATCATTTATTGGATGTTGGCGTCAATACATATGATATCTCAAAAAAGCAAATTTTCATTATGTGCACAACCCTTATGTGGATGGTAAGTGATTTAATGCATATTCAATGTTGTCTGGCTTGAGTACTACTGGACTATTTGCATGCCCATATTGCCTGACAAATTCTAATGCATTTACCCTCAAATTTAGTGGTAAACACTCATGGTTTGATAACCATCATAAGTTTCTACCTATGAATCATCCATCTCGAAGAAATAAAATTGCATTTCGAAAAAATAAATTTGTGATGATAGTTGCACCAGCAGTTCTTTCAAGAGATAATATTATTACAAAGATTCATATTTTAGGTTTGAAGAAGGTAACTGAAAAGGATGCTACTAGAAGTAATAGACCAAGGGGAAAATTATTTGGTTGGATGAAACGTAGTATATTTTGGGACTTTCACTATTCGAAGTCCAATTTAATTCGTCTTAACATAGATGTAATGCATAATAAAAAAAATTTTTTTGACAATATTTTCAACAATGTCCTTAATGAAGATGGAAAAACAAAAGATATTTTAAAATCAAGACAAAAGGTGAATGATTACTGTTGACATCCTGAATTGAAATTGAATGAGGCAATAGAAAAATTCCCTAAAGCTTGCTACAAACTTGATAAGAAGGCAAGACAGATATTGTGTGAATGGGTTAAAAATTTGAAATTCCCTGATGGATATGTGTCAAATATGGGTAGATGTGTGAATATGAATAATCTTAAGTTATTTGGAATGAAAAGTCATGACTTTCATGTATTTATGTAAAGATTAATACCAATTGCATTCTATGAATTACTTCCACTAAGTGTTTGGAAGGTCCTTATAGAACTTAGTTTGTTTTTAAAATAGCTAACTGCAACCACAATTAAAATAGATGACATGGTGTAGAAAATAATTATGATATTTTTTGTAGGTTTCAATTTTTTTTATTATGGTTTTGTTCTTTGCTTTTTTGATTCAAAGTATTCATACATTACCACGGTCCTTCCAATGCATGGGTCTCATATTTACAGATTCCAGCTTTATCAAAAAGAGGGCTAGCTTATCTTATCTTTATTATTCTAAAAAGATTTTTTTTTTGCACTCTCTTTATCTCTAAACATAATTCCTAGACATCTTTTGGATTATTGTTGAAGCTGTAAGACAATAAAATTTAATTTATGTTTTTTAATGTCTATAATATTTATTTTTATATATCTGTGAATATGTTTTTGTGTCTTTGAATTTTTTGGGTAGAGTTTTAGCCTATTATAGGTATGTAAAAGCCTATTTTTAGTAGCGGCAGTGATGGTAGCAGTGGCAGCACCGGTGGTGATAGTGGCGGCAGTAGTGGTGGTAGCACCGGTAGCACTAGCAGCACCGGCAGTAGTGGCAGAGGCGACATCATTGGCAATAGCGGTATTAAGGCAGCTGTGCCATCTGCGGCATCAGTGGCTTCTGCGACGACAGCAGGTGCGGTAGAGGCAGCACCGGCAGTTGTGGTAGCATTAGTGGCAGCACCGATAGTGGCAGTGTTAGTAGCGACAGCGACATCGGCAACAGCTTCAGCAGCTATTGTGGTAGTGGCAGCGGCTGCGGTAGGAGCGGCAGTGGTAGCGGGAGCAGCTACAATGGTAACAAATGTGATATATACATACGTATATAGTCAGCATATACGTACATATAATACTATTGTATTTTATGTACATATATACTAAGTATATATATATGTACTCAGTATATATGTACGCATAATACTGTAGTTTATATGTACATATACTACAGTAATATATCTACGAGTGAAATGCTAGTATATATGTATATATTTACTGTAGAAATATATATTTATCAAAACATAGTTTTTTATTTATTTATTTTGATTTGATTTGGTGGTTTAAATTCCATACATATATGGTACTATATTGTTTTCCATACAAAGCTTGTATAGATGAAGACATATTTCAACAAACATGATCCACCATGATTCGGACAGCATTTTCACAGTGGAAAGTTGGTTATCAATGGAGTAGAGGGAGAGAAAGCAACGACAATGCATTGATAGATTATACTTTATGCAAAGGTGATGGATACATTGATTAATAAGATGTAATATATTTTTTCTTATTTTTTTGTTTTAATTATTTAAAATATTGTATTAGATTAAGTTAATAAATAATTTTTTTTATTTAATTGAAAAGTTTCATTTATAGTTTATGTTTTTATAAAATTTAATTTAAAAATATTAAATTATTAAATTATTAAATTAAATTTTTGTTTAAACTGTATGACAATCAACTTTAATTTGTGTTTGTTCATGTCTATATTAATTGTATATGTGTGTGTGTGTGTGTGTGTGTGAATATGTTTGTGTTTCTCTGAATTTTTTGGGTTGAGTTTTAGCCTATTATAGGTATGTAAAAGCCCATTATCAGTAGTGGTAGCTGTGGCAGTGGCGGCGGCGGCAGTGATGGCAGTGGCGGTAGCTGCACTAGAAGTGGTAGCGGCATCAGCGGCAGTGGCGGCATCGGCTGTGATGGCAGCGACGGCAACGGCGGCGGCAGCAGTGTCAGTGGCAGAGACAAGAGAGGCAGTAGAGGCGACATCAATGGCAGCGTCGGCATCAGTGGTAGTAGTGACTGCAGTGGCAACAATGGAAGCAGAGGCATCACCGACAGCAGCCGCAGCGGTTGCATCACCATTAGTAGTGGCAGCACCTACGCAACCGCAGCGGCAAGGGTGGTAGCGACAACGGGAGTAGTAGGAACAGCAACAAATGCGATATATACGTACATATAATTCTGAATTATTTTATGTACATATATACTGAGTATATATGTACTCGATATATATGTACACATAATACTACATTTTATAAGTACAAATATAGCAGTAATATATGTACGAGTGAAATGCTAGTATATATGTACATTTTTGCTGTAGTAATATATATTTATCAAAACATAGTTTTATTTTAATTTATTTTGATTTTATTTGGTTTTTTTAATTTCTTACAGATGTGGTACCGCATAGTTTCCCTTGCGAAGCTTGTATAAGCAAATAGATTTTTCTATAAACATGAAGCACCATGACTCGGACAACATTTTCGTAATGGAAAGTTGGTGATCGGAGGAGCAGAGGGAGATAAAGCAACGTCAATACATTGATGAATTATACTTTATGCACAGTCAGTAGATACATTGATAACTAAGATGTAATATAATTTTTTTTAGTTATTTAATATATTGTATTAGAATATGTTATTAAATGAATTTTTTTGTTGAACTTAAAATTTTCATATATTGTTTCTATTTATTAAATTTAATATAGTAATATTAAATTATTTATTTAAATTTTAGTTTAAGCTGTATGACAATCAACTTTAATTTGTGTTTGTTCAATTCTATAATAACTATTTTTCTATATCGGTGAAAATGTTTGTGTCTCCGAATTTTTTTTGTGTAGAGTTTTAGCCTTATATAGGTATGTAAAAACTTATTATCAGCAGTAGTATTAGCAACAGTGGGTAGTGGCAGTAGTGGTGGCATCAACAGTAGTGAGGGCTATAGTGGCAGCAACGGCGGTGGTAGCGACGGGAGCGGCTGTAGTGGTGGCATCGAAGGTAGCAATAGTGGCTGCACCGGAAGTAGCGGCAGCAGTGGCAGGAGAGCGGGAGTGGCTGGAGTGGTGGCATCGGAGGTAATAGCTGCGGATGCACTGAAAGCAGTAGTGGTAGTGGTCGTAGCAGCGGCAGCAGCAGAGGCAACAGAGGCAGTGGCGGCCGCGGCAATAGTAGCAGTGGTATTGACAGACACAACAACAAAGACAACGGCAGTAGGAGCGGCACCTACAATGGCAATGGCTACAGCAGCAAGAGAAGCAGCAAGAGAAGCAGCAAAATTAACAGCAAAAGCACCAAATGAGGTATATACGTACGAATAAATTCAGTATATACGTACATATAGTACTGTAGTATTTTATGTACATATATACTGAGTATATTTGTACTTAGTTTATATGTATACATAATACTATTATTTTAATGTATATATACTGTAGTAATATATGTACTAGTGAAATGCTAGTATATATTTACATATATACTATAAGATTATATATGTATCAAAACATGACATTTTTTTAATTTGACTGAGTAGTTTATATTTTTTACAAATATGATACCGCATTGTTCCTCATACAAAGTTTTTATAAGTGATGAAATTTTTCATTGGACATTACGTGCCGTGACTCGGATAGCTTTGTCACAGTAGAAAAATTATGATCGGAGGAGCAGAGGAAGAGAAAGCAACATCAATGAATGAATTTATTATATTTTATGTACTTTCGGTAGATAAATTGATGAATAAGATGAAATAAAAGTTTTTTTATTTTTTTGTTTCAATTATGTAAAATATTGAATTTGAATAAGATATTAAATGATTTTATTCTTTGTTTATTATAATTTATTTATAGTTTCAATTTTTATTCAAATTGATATAAAAATATTAAATTATTTAATTAAAAAATTTTAAAATAAATTAAATTCTGAAATTATTTTTGAAATTAAAATAGCTAGGGAAAAATCCCTAGCTAAGTTAGCAAGGGAAAAATCCCTTGCTAATTTAGCAAGGGAATTTTCCCTAGCTAAATTAGAAAGGGAAATATTAAAATTAGCAATGGATTTTTCATCCTTAAATTTATTTAGCTAGGGACTATATCCGTCACTAAAATTTATAGACCAGCACTTTATCTAGGGAATAATTCATCATTATTTTTGTTTAGCGATGGAATATATCATTTATCTTGCTAATTTAGCTGGAAATTTTGTCATTTTTAGCAAGAGATTTTTATGTCGCTAACTTTGTAGCTAGGGATACTTTGCATCACTAAATTTTAGTAAGAAGCACTTTAGATAGGGAACTAATCCATCGGTAATCCATCACTATATCCCGTTTAGCGACAAAAAATGCCCATTTAGCTAGGGAATTATCCCTAGCTATATGGTATTTTTCTTGTAGTGTTTTTTGTCCATACTAAAATTTATATGAATTAAACCATTGAATAAGATCATTACTATTAACTTATAATATTTCATTTTTATTAAAATAATAAATATAACTTTTTTTATTGAACTTTTCACAGTAAGTACATTTTGGAATTTTATAAATTTTAATTTTATATCAAATAATATGAAATTTAATGTCATAATAATAATTTCATCTTATATTCATAAAAAATAAATTTAATTCTTAAAATTTTATAACCATTATATATATATATATATATATATATATATATATATATGAAATATTTTAATATAATATTATATTATTTTTTTTATTTATAAAATAATATGATTTATAGTTAATTAAAAATCTATTTCTTTTTTTTATTTAAATTATTTATTTTTAATAATTTTTGTTTACTTTAATATTTTTGTTTCTTTTTTTTTCTATATATTTACATTGATTTTTTTATTTATAGTTTCTGTGAAATATAAAAATGCTAATGCATACAAGCACATAAACTATTTTATCTATCTTTGTGAAGAGGAAGAGAGGAGATGTGAATTAGGAATACGGAAGCACGTGTAACTCATAATTCTACATATTCTTGTTACCAAGTAAGATTAACAATGCTCTTCTCATTCAGAATATGAATTATATTTCTTTCTTTCTCACAATTTGATTTCCATTGGTGAAGTTAGGTTCGTACAGATTAATCAGTTTTAAATTTTTTTTCTTTTTTCCCCAATTTTTATTCTTCTTTCTTCTATTTTCACATCACTTTTTTGATTTTGACTCTCCATCATGAGTGAAACAACATATGGTTAGTGTAAACTTTGTTCTTCTAATGATTAATTTTTTTGGGTTTTTTGGATTTAAAATACAAAATGTATGCTTATTGTTTTCTGCTTCTATAATTTAATAAAAAAGTATGTTTATTTTTTTCTGCTTCTGTAACTTAAGAAAAAAAACACAATGAGATATCAAAAATAGATTCTCATGTTAAAAACAAAGTAACTCAAGTTCGTCAACAGATTCTCATGTGGTGTATCTGTTTCACTTGTATATCGCTATGATATAGGTTGCTGGTGTACAATCTATCATTAACTAATAATCTAGTTTTTGATTCCCAGTAAATCATTGTTTCTTTTTTCCGAAAGATTATCATGTGGGTCATCTGGCTTGACATTCGAGTTTATGTTAGAAAAATATTAGCATTTCTTAAAAATTCACCTTCTTTGATTTGGATCTTAGAATTGGATTTATTGTTGATGGTATCAGATCAGCATTTTCTTTTATTTCTCAGCTGATCACTATTATATTTTTTATTGACTTTTGTTTCTAATTTGGAATTTAAATTATACAAATTCAGCTATTTTTTTTCTTAATCATTGTTGGACCCATGATTCTATGCATGTTGTTTTAGACTTGCACCGTAATATTAAAATTTTGATTTGATCATCTTTTTTCATTTTTTTTATTTTTTCATTTTCTAGGATATGCACCACAAGCTTAATATTCTTATTTTCTATAATTATAGATGAATATAAATAAACATATTGAATTAAGAGGAAGTACATACAATTGGGGAATATGACTGCAAATACACCTATAGACTATGTTGTGCTCCAACTATCACCTAAATCATCATGGTCAGATTTTTTATCTATAATGATGTAATATTTTCTACAAGTGCATATATAATCTTTCTTTGTCTCTCTTTATCTCTCTCTCTCTCTCTAGCTATATATGTATGTATGTGTTAATTGATTTTTTGTTCATTGTAGGTGTTATTTGTTCTTCACGAGCAATGGGAAGATAGAGAAGCTCGGTACTGGTCTCTTAAAGTCATTTGTGAGTCAGGTAAAAGTCATTGAATCACTGACAGGTCTTGCAAGCTTATCAATCAAGATCAAAGTGGATCAATGCCATGATCATGAAACTTGCTTTACCAAAGTAACTCTCAAAAGATTACAAACAAGACCCGCCAATTATTTTTCTAATCAAAGTTGATTGCTACTTTTTGTTTTGAAGGTTCATGTAGTTTGTCAATGCACCTAAATTTTTGGAAACTATTTATGCATTTGATTAGGAAATGTCCCAGCTGGAAGTAGCCCGGAAAATTTACTCTTAGGCAGTATTATTTTTTTAAATAGAATCTACTTTTTTGAGAAAAGATGATTCCAAATTTTATTCACATGGTGAGTCTCATGAAGTTCTTAACTTTGTATATAGGAAGCTTGAGAACATTCTTCGGGTACGTTTCCTTCACATCTCTCCTAAAATTACACACATGGTTGTACTCTTCTTTATATTTAAGCTCAAATGATGGATTCAATGCCATTTTTGGTGATAGTCCATCAATATTGACTACTTTGCCTAAATTAAAATTAAAATAAATCATGTTTTGAAGTGATGATACATTTTTTCACTCAATAGTAATAAGCCTTGAGTTCAAGACAATCAGATATGATCTCTTTGATATATCAATGGTAAGATTTGTTGAGATATATATTTATATACCTTTATTTAACCTTATGTTAGCCAAGAACCTTGTGCATTGAGTACACATACATGTCTACACAAACCAAGCTTAACTGATTGATTAAATGTCATTTTTTATTATAGTTATCAACATTGATTACTTTAATTGAATTGACATTAAAATAGATTATATGTATGTATATAGATATAGATATAGACATAGATATAGATATATATATATATATATATATATATATATGTATGTATGTATGTTTGTATGTATGTTTGTATGTATTGTAGGTATATAGATATAGATATAAATGTGTATATATATATATATGTATATGTATATAGACAAGTGTGCGCATGCACGCGCACGCGTGTGTATAATTGGGTAGTAACTGACCCAAGACAATCTACCCAAACAACAAGAGGTATGAATTCTTGGCCAAACAAATGATGTTATTGATAGCTAATAAGGAATTAGGATTGAACTCGTAATCTTCAAGTAGTTGTGAATTCAATACCCTACCAATCGAACCACCATGCCATTATTAGTTGCAATTATATTTTGATTTTAAAGCATTTGCATAAAATTGAAGCATAATTTGGATTAATTTTTAAATAATATCATTAATTTATGAATCACAATATTTAGAAAATTAAAATTTATATGACTGATATATATTATATCATGATTTTGTTTTAATGATGTTTTTTTTGAGATAATTATATTTTTATTTTTTGATGTATTATATTTTATTGTGATACATCAATAGTAATATGACTAGATATACTTTATTAAATTTGATCTCTCATTGAAGAATGAGAGATCAAATTAAAGTGGTTTAAATATATGGGTTCTGTTTTGATTGTCTCCAAATATATTATAAATAGATAACATCATATATAAACTTTATACATTTATATAATCATATGACATTATATATAAATGTCTATGCTTTAATACATATAAACATATAACATTATATATAAAATTGATGTGTTTATATAAAATATAATGTTATATATAAATTTTTATAAATATGTATAAATGTTTATAAATATTTATACAATATTTACATAACACTATCCTTTTATATAATTTTTTATATAACATTTATATAACATATAAAATGTTTATACCTATTTTTAAACATATATATAACATATAAATTTTTCTATAAATATATAATATTTATAATGTTTATATAAATTTGATATATATACTATATAATATTTATAAAAGTGTTACATATATATATATATATATATATATATATATATATATATATGTAACATTTATAATAATATTTTAAACACAATAGTATATCAAAGCTAAAAGTAAGGTGTGGAAGAAGATGAGCTCTGATTGATTCCATTCAAGTGAAAAAGGAAACATAGATAAGTAGATTAACCAGTTGATGCAATGCAAGCCATTTAGTGATCAAGAGGTATTTTTTTGTTGCTTCTTTTTGCATATCTGGCGTGTAGCATAAATCATGTTGTAATTTGTTTCATATTTTTTAAGTTGGGGTTTGCATATCACATTTGGTGGGGTTATTTTGGCTTTGGTGATAATGAATATGAATAGGCAAAAATATGCATGAAGAATGCTACTTCTTTTTAGTTTTCTTAGTTAAAATATGAGCCCTTATTAGGTAGACTTATCATTTGCATAACTAGAAGGCTTTGAATATGTTGTTTTGGCTCATCATAGAGTTGGCAGAAAATAATAGCTAACACCCCAGTGTTAGCTATTATTTTTTGTGCCACCACTATTAATGTCACTATTACCCAGTTTCTGCTATTGACCCCCTAATTAGTCCGTCAGTGCCGCTGCCCTCTTAATAACTATAATTCCCCTTGCACCTATGCATCATAGGTTTCTTGCATTTTTTAGGTTAAAATATTTGGGGCTATTGCTATATTTTTGTTTGATGAAGAGATTAAGTAGTAGATACGATGACATTTTTTTAGTAGCTAATGCAATTCTTTTTTTCATTATGTTGTGCATTATGTACATCCTCCTTAGTTGGCCAAAGTATTATGTGATAAACACAACTGGTGTAGAAAGGTACACCTCTTCCACTTGTATGCGTTGCCTTGATGATTAGGTTGTTAAAATCAACCAAGAACGATGGAACCCTAAACAAAGATAACGATGAATAGTGAATGAAATTGATCACTAAACCTTTAATATACAAGCCATCGTGATCCCGATCTTCCATTTTCATGAGATGACCATATCTCAAGGCTTTGACACTGTCATACTGCTTATGCTGTTGCAGCCCAAGAATCTTCTTGATATTTTCATTTTCTTTGTATCTAAACATAGACATCAATCAGCCATCCTTCACATTAATGTCAATTATTTCTTCGAAATGAATTGAGGTTAAAAACTTAGAATCCACCTACCTTGCAAGCAAATTCAAATATATATACCTAATTGATGGAATCAGTAATGTGAAACTTTGTCGGAGTGTAAGCCAAAATATTTCATGAGCTCTATATTTAATGTACATCAGATTTTTTTATGTGTTTTCTGATCCTTATTATTCAAAACTAAAATGCATCATGAGTTTCAAATATGACGTTCAATTCTAGTATCGTGCAAGTTCAATAAACTAAAAGATTTTCATTTGAGTAATGATGATTTCTTTGTCCATATTTTGTACAGGTCATTTCTGAAGCTAATGCAAGAGAATATGGAATACAAGTTTCATTCTCACAACATGCCATATGGCTCTAGCTGTGGTCAACAATCTGCTTGTGGATTCTTTCAAGTTGATGATTCCAATAGCTACTAGGTAATGATTTTATTTTTTCCATGTTCTAAAACAGTATGTTGGAAATTCAATATTCCTTTTATGGATTAAATTTTGCACAATGATTGATAAAGGCTATATATGTGCCGCAAAACTAGATAATTCTCCGAATTAGTATTCATCATGCATATTGGTAAATGCTATATAAGTGATGGTCATATATATAAATTTTGCTAAATTAATAAGTTGTCATCGTTCGTATCATTTAATTCTGAATAGATGTCTATGTAAAAAATGTAACAAGTGAATGCTGAGATGAAAGAAATGAAGAATACAATGCAATAGAAGATGACTTATATGGAGTAACAATTAGCATCCTTGATAAGATAGATAGCACACCGAGTTTTAGCAGAGTATCCACAGGGGAGAGACTAGCACAAATGCATCAGCTAATGATGAGGGTGATGTTTTAGTTTAAAATGATTATATACCTATCTTATGTTTTTGTTTTAACTATGTATTTATTGTATCAAATTAATTTATTAACTACTTTTTCATTTTGTTAATTATAAATAATGGCTTATTAAATAAGTTTTTATTCAATTTATTATAAAAATTTAAAAATATGGAATTTAAATTTTTGTAAAAAAATAAAATTGTGAAAATAGCTTTGGAATGAAAATTGCTAGGGAATTTTCCCAGCAAATTTAGCTATAGAATTTTCTATACAATTTCAATCAAAAAATATTAATTACTATTCTTAATTATGATTAAAATTAGCAAGGGAAAATGTATAATTAGCTAAGAAATTTCTATCATTAAAATATTTGCTAGGGATTTTCCTCATTAATATTTTGTGATGAGCACTTTAGCTTGGGATAATTTCTATTGTTAATCAGTCCTTATTCTATTTTAGTGATGAAAAAAGACCAAATAGATAGATTAATATACAAATAGATAGAAATATAGATAGATAGACAGATTGATAGATAGACAGATAAATACATAGATAGATAAATAGATAGACAAACAGATATTTAGATAGATAGATAGACATACAGATAGAGAAAGATATATATATATATATATATATATATATATAAACATATAGACATATATTAAGAAAGATATATAGATAGATATATAGATAGATAGACAGATAGATAGAGAGATAGATAGATAAATAGATAGATAGATAGATAGACAAATATAAAGATAGATAGTAAGACAGATAAATAAACATATATAAAGATAGATAAATATATAGATAGATAAACCAAAAGATTGATAGATAATTGAATGATAGATCGATATATAGTCATATAGAGAGTAATATAGATAGATAGAAAGATGATAGACAGACAGATAGCTAGACATATATATATTGACAGACATACAGACAGACAGATAGATAGATATATAGATAGATAGTTAAACAGATAGATAGATACATAGAAAGACAGATAGATGAATATATATATAGACAGGTAGATATAAAAATTTATAGACAAGTAGATAAATAGATAGATAGATAGTCATATAGATAGGTAGATACTTTGATAAATAGAAAGATAGATAGATAGATAAATATATAGAAATATAGATAGATAGAAAAAAAGATAAGACTAATAGATATATAGATGGATATATATATATATATACACTAATAGATAGGCAGATTGATCAATGAATAAATAGACATTTTTATTGAAAGATAGATAGACAAATAGATAGGTAGATATATAGACAGATAGATAGATCATTCAACAAACAAATAAATAAATAGACAGATAGATATATTTATAGATAGATGATTAGGTTGATTGATAGATGGACATATAGATAAATAGATAGATATAGACTTATATATAGACAGATAAATAAATAGATAAACAGACAGAAAGATATACAAATAGAAAGATAGAGAGAGAGATAGATATATAAAAAGTAGATAGATATATACAAAGTAGATAGATAGATATTTATATAGATAGATAGATAGACAGACAGATAGATAGACAAAAAAATATATAGCTAAATATATATATATAGATAAATAGATAGATAGATAGATAAATTATTTAATAGATTAATATATCAATAGATAGATAGATAGATAGAAAATAGATAGATAGATATATAGACAGATTGATAAAGAGTAGATAAATAAATAGATAGACAAATAAATAGATAGATAGATAGGTAGATAAATAGATAGATAGATAGATAGATAAATAGATAGATAGTTAAATAAATAGACAAATATATAGATAGACAGAATGATAGATTAATAGAAATATAGGTAGACACATAGACAGACATATTGAAAAACATATAGATAGAAAGATAGAAAGATAGATAGACAAATAGATATATAAATAGGTAGATAGATTGATTGACACATAGATAGGTAGGTAGACATATAGATAGATAGATATACAGACAAATAGATAGACATATAAATAGATACTTGAAATAATAGAAAGACAAACAGATAGACAGATAGATAGAAAGCTAGATAAAAAGACATATAGATAGATAGATAAAAATATAGTTAGACATATAGATAGACATATAGATAGACATATAGATAGACAAATAGAGAGACAGATAGACACACATATATATAGATAGATAGAAAAACATATAGATAGATAGATGAACAGATTGATAATAAGATTGAAAATTATATTGAGTGATTGATTGATAGACAAATTAATAGCCAGATTAAAAGATAGATTAGTAGACAAATTGATGGATAGATTGATAGACCGATAGATCAAAAAATCGATAGATATAAAGATAGCTTGATTGATAAACAGATAAAATAATAGATAGAGAGATAAATAGATAGATAGACAGAAAGAAAGATAGATAGATATATAGATAAATAAATTGATTGATAGATAGACAGATTGATAGATAGATAGATAGATACACAAAGTGATAGTTAGAGATATAGACAAAGAGATAGATAGATAGATAGATAGACAGACATATAGACAAATAAATAGATAGACAGATATTTAGATAGATAGACATATAGATAAATAGATATAGATAAACAGACATACATGCAGATAGATAGATAGATATACATACATATAGATAGATATACCGATAGATATATAGATAAATAGATATACAGATCATTGATATATAAATAGACAGACAGACAGACATATAGATAGATAGATAGATAGATAGACAAATAGATAAATAGCCAGATAGACATATAGATAGATAAACATACAAATAGACAGTCAGATAGGTAGAATGATATGCAGACTGATAGATAGACATATAGATAGATAAATTGAAAGACAGATAGACAACCAAATAAACATATAGATAGATAGACAAATAGATAGATAAATGGATAGATAAATTGATAGATAGAAAAGAAGGACAAACACATAGAGATAAAAATATATAGATGAATAGACAGATAGATAGACAAATAGATAGATAGATATATAGATTGATAGACTAACAGATAAAAATTTAGAATGATAGAAAGATAGATATATAGATAGATAGACAGATTGATAGATAGATTGTTAGATAGTTTGATAAATAGATTCATAAATAGATTGATATACATATTGTTAAAAAGGCTGATAGAGAGATTTTTACACAGGTTTATAGATAGATTGGTATAACAATTCATAGATATATTGATAGACAAATTTATAGTTAGGATGATAGAAAGATTGATAGATAGATAGACAGGCAGATTAATAAATAGACAGATAGATGGATAGATAAATATACATATTGATAGATTGGTAGATAGTCATATATATATATATATATATATATATATATTAATATAGATAGATAGGTAGATAGATAAACAAATTATTACACTAAAAGATGGATAATAAATATATTGATAGATAGATAGATAAGGAGATTGGTATATATACATAAAGATATACAGATAGATAAATAGATAGATAGAAAGATAAAAATATATATGATAGATAGTCAGATAGATAAATAGAAAGATTGAAAAATAGATTGATAGATAGACAAACAGATAGACAAATAGAATGACAGACAGATTGATTGATAGATAAACAGATATATAGATAGATAGGTAGATAGATAGAAGGAAAAAGAAATAAATAGACAGATTGATAGTTAGATTTATAGACATATTGATAAACTAATTGATAAACATTTTGAAATATTAATTGATAGATAAATAGAGAGATAGAGAGACAGATAGATAGATATATAGATAGATAGTAAGATATACAAATAGATAGATAGATTTATAGATAAATTGTAAGATAGATAGAATAATAGATAGATAAATACACGGATCAATTGATAGATTATTAGACATACAAATAGATATATAGATAGATTGATTGAATGAAAGATAGATAGATAGATATATATATAAATAGATAGATAGTTAGCTAGCTAGATAAATAGATAAATATTAAAATAAGTAGACAAAAGATAAATAGATAGATAGATATACATATACATCAACAGATAGATATACATATATATAGATAGATAGATAGATAGATAGATTAAAGTAAAAATAGATAGACAACTAGATAAATAGATAGATAGGCAGATACACAGAAATATAAATAGATATTTAGATAGACAAACCAATATGAAAATAGATCGATAGATAAATAGAAAGACAAATAAAGAGACATATAGATAAAGAAAGAGATAGAAAGATAGATATATAGACAAGTAGACAGACAGATAGACATATAGATGAACAGACATAAATATATAGACAAAATATAGGCAGAAAGATAGATAGAAAGACAGATAGACATAAATATTAAACAAATAAATAAATATACATATAGACCATTAGAAAGAAAGATAAATAGATAGATAGATAGAAAGATAGATACGTAGTCAAATAGACAGATATATAAACCTACAAATAGATATACAAATAGATAAACATATAAAAAGATAGACATATAGACAGATATGTGAATTGATAGATAGATATATAGCTAGACAGATAGAAAGATAGATAGATAGACAGATAAATAAACAAAAAGAGAGACAAATAGACAAATTTATAGATAGACCAATATAAAGATAGATAGATAAATTGATACAGATACTAATTTAAATAAGTAGATAGATATATAGATAGAGCGAAATAAAGATATATAGTTGATAGTTAGATAGATAGATATACAGATAGATAGATAGATAGATAAACAAATAGATATACAAAAAGATATATAGATAGACATATAGAAATACAGATAGATAGATAGATAGATAGATTGATACATAGTAGATAGTCAGATATATAGAGAGAGATATATATATATATATGTAGGTAGGTAAATAATTAAATAGATATATAGATAGATAAATAGATAAAAAGACATAGATAGATGATAGATAGATAAATAGAAAGAAAGATAGATAGATAAATAGATAAAAAAGTAGATAGATAGACAGCTAAGCAAATATATATACAAATAAATAGAAAAATTAATAGATAGATAGATAGAATGATAGTTATATAGATAGATATAAAGATAGATCGAAAAATAGATAAAAAGACATACATATAGTTAGGGAAAATAGATAGATAGATAAATTGACAAACAGATAGAAAGATAGAAAAATAGAAAGATACATAGATAGATAGATAGACTAACAGATAGATAGATAAATTATTAATTTGATAGATAACAAATAAATAGATATATTTATAGATAGGTCATATAGTTAGATAGATTTATAAATAGATTGATATATATATAGATAAAGAGAAATATAGATAAACAGATAGACATATAGATAGACAAATAGTTAGACAAATAGATATACATATAGATAGACAACTAGGTATATAGATAGATAGATAGATACGCAAATTGACTGATAGATATACATATAGATAGAAAGATAGTTAGAAAATTATAAAGACACATTGATAGATAGGTCGATAGATAGATAGATAGATAGATAGAAATGTATATAGATAGATTGATCAATATATAGAGGATATAAAGACATATAGTAAGATGGATAGATAGATGGATAGATTGATAGATAGACATATAGATAGATGGATAGATAGAGAATTAGATAAATAGATTGATTGGTAGATAGATAGATAAATACATAGATATATATTTAGTTTGATTGATAGATTAATATATATATTGATAGCCAAATTCATAATTAGTTTGTTATATAGATAGATAGATAGATTTGTAGACAGACAGATTGATTGATTGATTGATTGATTGATTGATTGATAGATCAATTGATTGATTGACTAATAGTTAGATAAATTGATAGATTAATAGAATAATAGTTAGATAGATGGATAGACAAATAAATATACATATTTATAGACATATCGATAGACAAATAACATTAAGATAGAAATAAATATACATAGAAAGATATATAGAAATATATGTAAAAGATAGATAGATAGACAGACATCACATAGATAGACAAATAGACAAATAGATAGATAAACATATACATAGAAAGATAGATAGATAGAAATGATCATAGATAGATAGATATATACATAGAAAGATAGACATATAGACAGATAGATAGAGATATATATATATATATATAGAAAGATAGATAGAAAGATAGATAGATAGTAAGTTAAATCAATAGATAGACAAATAGACAAATAGATAGATACACGACAAGATATTATAT